>JAPYZI010004559.1:0-21287 GCA_030523105.1 Ophioninae sp. A BG-2022a
TATATATATATATATATATATATTGAAGTATTTTCGTATAAATAATAATGTTACGTATTGTGGCGACAGTTTTCATTTTTAATGCGTTTAGAGTTATGACGTAGGAATTTGAGCACAACGGTTCTTACATGCAGATCTAGAAACGACGGTTGTTGGGGTGAGCTAAATTAGCACGGCCCAATATTTATTTATCGTATTTACGTTTATCCTGCATAACGCATGAAATAAATAAAAAATAAAGTACGAATTTAAGAAAAAATGTATTTTAGACGATCACTATTATTAGTATCTTAATTATTATCATTGCTGTGAAAAAACGATCCGAAGAAAAATTTGTTGCGTTAATATGCGGAACTCGTGGCGTATGGCTTCTTATATGATTGCACGTTCAGGTTATATCGATACTGGACGGATATTGACAGAAGATAAACAGGAATAAACACCGCGGTCGAATAAAGCAGAGAGAGAGAGAAAGGTGAAGGGGAAAAACACTCCTCTGGTGTAAAGATTTGTGGTGACGATTAAAGGGTGGGTGTGTGTGTTTTTTTTTTTTATATTGAAATATTTTTGAATATTGAAATTTTGAAATATTGAAATAATTTTGAATATTGAAATTGTGAAATATTGAAATAATTTTGTACATTGAAAGTTTCAAAAATTGAAATAATTTTGAATATTTAAATTTTGAAATATAGAAATAATTCTGTACATTGAAAGTTTCAAAAATTGAAATAATTTTGAATATTTAAATTTCGAAATATAGAAATAATGATGTTTATTGAAATTTTGAATATTGAAATTTTGAAATATCGAAATAATTTTGAATATTCATATTTTGAAATAACGTCATAATTTTGTATATCGAAATTTTGAACAATTGAAATAATTTTGAATATATTTTACGTAAAATCGTGTATCTCACGTATAACCGACATTTATAATTTCCATTACAAAACAACGTAACCAATTCAATAATCTCTAAATCTTGATGCTTTACTCGTTTTAATTTAATCACGAAAACAACTTTCGAATATCTTTATAAAATTTAATAATTATAACTATAATAATTATATATAGTTTAATAATTATAACGATACGTAATATAATATACACAATTCGTTATAAATTCGAATTTATGTTCAACGTGCTATTTACGTATGTTTGAACAACGAGAAGATAAAAAAAACTCGTTACTTGTAAGTTCTCTTTAAAATCAGGATTTTCAAACTTGTCACTCATTTTTCGAGATGTTTTCAGGTGTGTTTCTTTTATACATTATTATTATTATTACATACACAGGTTTATAAGCAACATACAGGAATCCATTTTTTTTTCCTTTCAATAATTTCCAATGTATTTTGATGCTTGAGCATGACGAAGACAACATACATTATGATAATACAAATATCTTTTTTTTTTGATAATTAAAGCCAAACAAAACGGTCCCTTTAATGTGAAATCACAGACAATATTTATCAAATTTCCTTTTGAATTCGGTCGTTTGGGCGTCGTACGGAAGATACAAAGAATTTATAACATACATACGTATCCGTGTTTTTTTTTTCCCACGCTTTTCTCGTATCGCAGAAATATTATTCTATTGAATGAATTAATGATTCGCTTGATCGAGGGCGGTTCGAAGAATTTTGAAAATATTCGTGCCAGATGTCTCATTCGTGAATTCAATCAGCTTGAACAATTTCCAAAAAAAAAAAAAAAAAAAAAAAAAAAAAACACACAAATATGTTCGAAACAATGCACTAATACGCAACCTCGTCATTTACAAAATTGAATTCGCCCTCGCGAAATTTCACGATTACGATAAAATCATACCCCCCATAAATTTTTCGTAATAATATAACCTCTGTGTTACCGATTTAAATATTATTTCTTGTTTTCTTTTTTTTTTGCTTTTTACATGTAACCTGTACGTACGACAACGTCTTATAATATCACGGACATTTTCAGAGAGGCTAATTATTTATCTTGAAATTCACGTTCTGATAACGTGAATTTCAAGCTTCGCTCTATATCTAACGGACGTAACAATATAATTATACGCTCTGTTCGTTTCAGCTATACTTTTCAACACTTTTTGTTTCAGCTTTAATGGAATTTCTATGGGATTTTACTTTCTATGGTGTTTCTATGGGATTTCACTTTCTATGGGGTTTCTATGGGATTTCACTTTCTATGGGGTTTCTATGGGATTTTCACTTTCTATGGGTTTTTTATGGGATTTTCACTTTCTATGGGGTTTTTATGGGATTTTCACATTCTATGGGGATTCTATGGGATTTGTATCGCAACATCCGAGGAAAGTGTAAAAAAAAGTGTAGCTAACTCGAACAAACCTATAGATGACCTGAATAAACGAGAAGGCTCGTGATAATCGTCACTCGAATTGTTACGTAGACGGCAACAAAAATTGACGTTTTTATTATTATTATTATTATTATTATTATTATTATTATTATTATTATTTGTTTATTACGATTACTTCAACAATTGATTCATGACAGCATAATTACAACGATGACATCGCACTGCCGTGATTACTCGAATTATTGATGACGCTTTTTTTTCACTTATCACCAATGATCTATCGATGAGAGGCGTGTGACCGTTTTGTTGATTTTTTTTATTTTGTTCGCACATCCGCCTTTTTTTTTAGTCACGCCATATCAGCGCGATAAAGCTTTCGATTCGCGTTCATGCGTGTGTGTGTGTGTGTGTGTTTGTGTGTTTGTTTGTTTGTTTGTTCGTTTGCGTTTCTGTGTATACACGTGCAAGACTCGATACACAACTTTACGTACTCGTGTCAGAATATCGAATTTATTTATCGACGTACCAAATCAAGTTACATTGTTTCATCGTGAGTATACAACGTTCGACTTAATTCGCTTTATATTTTTTTTTTCTTCTTTTCTTCTTCTTCTTCTTCTTCTTCCTCTTAACCCTTCGTCACGATTAACCGGATACGAGAGATAATAATAATTACGATCACAATAGTAATGTGTATTGATGGATGATATATCAATTATTTATTACAATTTACAATAACATCTTCGGTATCTAATCGCGAAATATCGAAACGAACAGTTTTTACAGTCTGTCTGACAAGAGCGTGTACGACAAAATTCAAAAATCATTTTTTTTTTTTTCTTATTCCTTTAAACACACGCTACACGATGTAAAACTTTGTTATTTTTAATTAATTCATCGACCAGTCGTTTCTCATATCTTTTGACATCGCACGACTAGTACTTTCCATCAATTTCATGGCGCTATCTGGAAACAGCCTAACGTGCTTTTCTACATGATGTTACACACTAATTTCAAGTGTGTAATAATAGCTTGTCGTATCAGTGTGAATAACCCTGGCATGAACGATGGACGATCCCGCCAAGAAAAAAAGTTTCACCCGAAAAAAAATTCATTTTTCCAATCGTGATCGAAACTTCATTTTTTTTTACTTTCCAAACGCGTCTTTCTTCAGGTTTTATTTTTTTTTTTTTACTATCTTTTTGAAATTTTTCGTTTATTTTTGTTTTACCAAAGTCGTAAAAACGTGCGACTGTTTAACACGCTTCGATATCAAACAGACTGCAGTTGTCGTTACAACGTATAATATTATAACTTACAAGATTTTCTTTGCTTTTTTTTATCTTTTTTTTTCCAGTCACAAGAACTACGAAAAGAAACAAGATTTTAAGGATGTTCTTGAGTTATACGAATTTAAAGATTAATTGAATTTAATGATTTACGAATCTTAACGAACGTACTCGAATGTGAATAAAATTTGAGAAATTTTAAGACCGTTTAGAAATCGTGATATTTATTGTTAAAAAAAGTTGTTTTTTCATAACTGCAAGATCTCGTGTTAAAAGTTACGATTTTTATCAATGAATATCTCGATTACCAAACGGTGAAAAAGTTATCGATTTTTTTCTTTTTTTTTATACGTCATGATACAACGCTCGAGAAAATTCACGTAATTTTTAAAACGATTATTTTTGAAAAATTGTATGTGATGATTTTTGTCATTATTTTTGTTTTATTTACTATTGTGATTATGTCGGAAGAACATCCTTAATTATGCGCGCGCGCGTGTGTGTGTGTGTGCGTGTTTGTTTGGGTACATGACCGCGCACGCGCGTATGCACGTGTGTATCGGCATGCGTTTTATCCATCATCCAATTTTTATTTTATTTTCTACGCGCTCGTGGTGATCGCTAGGAAACTGCAACGAAAGCGAATTACTTTATATATTTGCCACAGTGTATTCGTCTTTTCTCGCTATAAAGCATTCCCATATATTTTCTCGTCGTCAAGCTCATTTTATATGTTTACACCTGAAAATACGACACGATCGTTTCGGAAAATGATTTCTAATCGGTTTCTTGATAATTATGCAGAAGTAGAGCTCGGACTCAATTTTTGAAGGAGATTTTCTTTTTTGCCATAAATTACTTCGATTAGTCACTACTAGTGATATTTAGCCTGAGAAACTCGATATTTTTAATAATTCCCATAAGTTATGGAGTTTTGAAGTTTGGCGAAAAAATCAATAATTTGAGAATTTTTGTACGAAATGAGTATTCCGGAATATACCCAAACAAACCCAAACAAACCCAAATAAACTTAAACAAACCCAAACAAACCCAAACATCCTCAGAATTCATGGAAATATATTATAAAAATTACAACTCATAAAAGTTATAACTTATAAAGATATCAGTAAGGTTGTTTGGGTTTGTTTGGGTTTAATAATAAAAAAATGTCAGCCCACGCCCGCTAAATATTACTAGCGGTGACTAATTAAAGTAATTTGGTAATAAACAAACAAACCCAAACAACCCAAACAACCTCACAACTTATGAAAATAATTAAGGTTGTTTGGGTTTGTTTGTTTGGGTTTAATAATTTTAAAAGTCATCCTCCGCCGGCTAAATATCACTAGTCGTAACTAATTAAAGTCATTTATAACAAAAACAAAAAATCTCCCGTCAAAATTGAGTTGGAATCCCACTTGTGCATAATTACCGGTTTCTCTTGTTTCGATTGTTTCGGTATATCTCTGCATCGTATATGGAAAAATAATATTTTTTCGGTTATATGAAAAAAAAAAACAGAAATGCTTGAAAACGCTGATAACGATTTTTCCTTTTTGCAATCTTTATTTCATAAACAATTTACTGCTTATATTTTTTTAAAAAAATCGGTTTTTAGTCGATCGAGCACCATTTTACAAAATGTAATTAAATAAATATTTTTACGTATTTCTATAATCCATATTATAATAAAAGATTTTTTACTTTTTTGTTCGAGATATTACTTTTGACCAGAAATTTGTTCATTAACGTATGTATTTTTTTTTACAAAAGATTCTTCCCAAAATATCTTCTTCCCTTGCCAATTTTTTATAAAAAAAAAATAACATAAATTAATATTCTTCTAATATAAATATAAAACGAATTAAAAAGAAACGGTCAAATTTTGATTTTCTTTTCGATCGCTGGAGTAGTGTTATATTTCTTACATCAAAGGATCGCTCTAATTTACAAAAATTTGAATAAAGTTCGAAAACCTCGATTAAATTCTTCGACATCGGATAAACTAAATTCGGTCGTCCGTTAACGCTAAAATAATATGCAAATGTAGGAGTATAAATAAAACGTAAATATAAATAACAGAGGTCAAACAAAAAAAAAATCAAAAATCAAAAATGCGTGACATTAGAATTATAGGCGTATAACACTAACGAAGAAAAAAACATATGCACCTACTTTATTTTTCTTTGTCGGAGCAACGATAAATATTACAATATTTTCAACTGTTATATTTCCTGGCCAAAATTTCTTTTCTTTCCTTTTTTATTTTTCGGTTATATGATGAACTCGTTTAAAGAATTTTTCCATAGAAAAATTATAACAATAACATAATAATAATAATTATAATATTTTATTATTTATATTTAATATTACAATATCATAATATTATTTATAATAATATCAAATATTGTATTATATATCATATTATAATGTTATTATATTATTATTATTATATTATTATTATTACAACAATTCTATAAAAAAATTATTATAATAAAAGCTTTATAAATCGATCTGCACACTCTCCCTCTCTCTCTCTCTCTCTCTCTCTCTCTGCCTCGAGAAAAGTATACACGATTTCCAGTCAAATTTGAGATGTTCGATTCGAAGCTGACTACGAGCCTATTACATATTAAACAAATTTCTCGAATTTTATTATAACAAAATGACAATTATTCCCACCATCCTGTATATTTGCTGTCTTTAATTCAGGGCCTCATCGTCAATCAATATAACACATCGAATACTGTTGTTTCAAACAAGACAATTTATTTGATACTGTTGTTGTTGTTGTTGTTGTTTTTTTTTTTTTGTTCTCTTTTAAGAAACTTCAGCAATCACATTGTTAAACCGTATATAGAAAAGTGCATATAAATAGGAGGGGCTACGCGCATGAAACGTAGACGATTCTATTTGCACTTTTGGGAGGGGTGGGGGGTAAGGTGGAGGCGGGAAATTTCGCAAAGCAGGATACTTGTGCGATCGGCGTGTATCAATATTACGTAGTAACTCGTCCGATTCTTCTCGTCTTCTTTGCTTTTTCTTTTTTTTTTTCCTTTTTTTTTTTACTTATTTATTTAAACGTCGACACTTTTGGGAGAAAAACAAAGAAAAAACGATCAATACGCGATATATCGTATTTTTTGTTTCACCTCATTGCCTCGTACTCGGATTATAATTTGAATACGTACACGCACACACATACACACACATACACACGTTACGTGGCACTTACACATACGGACGCACGCGGACGTATACACATAACTAACAATCAATCACTCGTTTCGTTTCGTCCAATTAAACGTTCGAGAAAAACGACGAACGAAAATGTGGTGGGGAAAAAAGCGAATGGGGAGGGGGGAGATGAGTAAAGGACGCAACGATAAAATTGAATTATTAAATTTTTTGTCAATCTTGACGAATTAAACAAACCTCAAACCTCAACCTTATTGCGTGGTACGTGCGGTTATCGAACCTTTAATTCATAACAATCAATTTTTATTCAGAAATTTCATTTATCGAGTTTATTGGGTTTTTTTTTGTTTTTTTTTTTTTTCGGTTATCGTTTATTCACGATCGAATTTTGCAATTTTCAACAATTGTTATATATTATCGATACACTTGAAAAATTAAGAAAACGAAAATCACAGTAATCGATGAAATTTTTTTATAAGCACGTTGCGTTTATGATTCTTCTAACAAAAGAGATCGAGGGAAAGGAGATATGAGATTTATTATTTGTACATGTTTTTCAATCGCGGAAATTATGGAATTGATATATACAGAGGAAGAAAGTTGTGTGCGATGCTAACGTTGAAACGAGTTGAAGGAATTCTTTGATCTCTGAGGCAACAAAATTAATCATTTTTCTTTAAGTTGAAAAACATCGTTTTTCAACAAACAATTATTATTTAAAAAATTAAAAAATTAAAAAATCATTTGCCGATATAAATATTTGTATGGTAAACACCATACGAATATCGTGGTAAACGGATTCAGCGATTAACAGAAAAATATTTTAACTTATCGATACATATTTTTCAACAATTTAATTTTTGTTTTTTTTTTGTTATTTTTTTTTTATTTAAAAAAAAACTGCAAAGATACCCGTGCATTTTTAAAATGCACGTGTATCTTTTTTCAATTTTTTCTAACGTCGTTACTCAATCGATTTCAAATATGTGATTTTTAACATTTTTGAATTTTTATGTTTGAGATTATTAGGAACATAATAAACGCTGGATTTGTTTTCCACGTTATTTTTTAGTTGTAAATTTGAGCACGTATAATTTATCAGCGAAAACAAAAAATAAGAAATATTGTGTAAATAATATTAAGCAGTAAAAAATTTATACGAAGAGAAAAGAGTTTTTAATAAAAAACAAAATTAATTTAAAAAATCGTCAATTACTTGCCTCAAATGTCATAGAATTCCTCGAAAAAATATGTTATAATTGATTCAAATGGTAGCTCGTGAAAATACGAAATATAATAATTGAAAGTTTAAAAAAAAAAAACGTGATGATCGCTCGCTCACAGGTTTCAAGTACCGTGGGCGATCATCCTCGTATACATCGCGCACAATTCAAGAGTCGTGCGATTAAAATGCACTTCGAAATACTGTTTGAGTTTTTTTTTTCACAAAATACGTTTTTTTTGTGTGTGTTTTTTTTTTAACGGAGACAATTGGGAGTTTGTGAACGAAAAGAAGGTGAGAGAGCCGGGCATCCGTCGTTTTACGTTGGATCTTGTTTTATTCCGAGGCCCTGAGGAAGTTCGATTGAAAGAGATTCTTCGGGATTGTTGCAAGGAACACGAGGAAATGAAGACTGAAGATTTTTTGCTTATAATATTAATATTACTTTATAAAAAGTCGATGATTATATTTAAAGAAATAAACTTTTGTTTGCCAGGCTGCGATTAAAAAAAAAAAAACTTTTAAAACAATAAAAAAATAATTTTAGTTTTCAAGAATTAATAAACATATCCACGGATAATCCGTACGATCCACGAATTAAATAAAGCCAGAATAAATACGAGAGAAGAAATATATTTTTGTTATCTTTTTTTTTTTTTCGAACTTCGAGATGTACTTGAAAAATAATTGGGAAGAGCATAAAAATACACATGTATTCCTCGATAAAGATCGATCGACTGATTAAAATGATTTTCCGTAATCCGACTCGTTTGTGCTGAACGTTCAATCGAGCTTGTTAATAAAATTATCGAAAAATGATTTTTTATCTAATTTAAAGATTCGTATTTTGAAATTCACTGTGTACTCGAATTATCGAAACAATAGTACAATATTAACATCATCGGTTTCTAAATGTTTGTGTTTCGTTTTTGTATTGTTAACTTGGTCATACCACGTGATATGAATGGCAAAAATATTTTCACCACTCAGATTCTACACCGCAAATATTCTCTTTTATCCCTATGTACACTCTTTTGTATGATTTTTAAAAAATCGGTACTTCGGCAAGAAATTCGATATTCCCTTTGAGTAGACTAACAGTCTTGAATAATTGAAAATAAAATATCACGCGATATTCAATCGAATAAACTGGACCCGAAAAATAAAATTTAATTACGAAAAAGTTTTTTTTTTTTAATTATTTTATTCCTGTCCACTTCAAAATTTTTCTTCAACATTTCCGGGTCTCGAGAATCATTACTTTCAATCGAATAGACGTGTAAGTTGATGGTTTGAAAAATTAAATAAATATACCGAATTTCGAATTCCACTCGAATTTATTTTGCAGATTGTTGATTGTTTTCGAGATATGACCGTCAGGAAAAAAAGAACTGTAAATGATAAATCCGATTCGTAGGGTACGCCAATGTAGTAGATTTTAAAAATGAAAAGAAAGAAGAAAACCAAAAAAAAAAAAATAATAATAAAATAAAAATAAAATAAAATAAAAGAGAGTTGTATATCTGTGCAAAGTAGCAAGAATATTTGTGCCTGAATCGATATACCGGTACAAGTGCGAACATGTTTTTCTTTCTTTGTTGTTTTTTTTATTTTTTATTATTTTTTGTTTTTATCGTTTATTCGATATTGTATAGTTGTCAGTTGAACCCAGGATCACAGTTAGCGCGCGCACACACATACACACACACAGACGCAAACATACACACGAGCACGCATGGTACACACTGGCATACGCGCGCGCACATATGTACGGATTTTCATTGTATTCTTAACCGTATACATTCATCGAAAAGTCACGAGAGGGGAGGTTCGTTTATCCATTGACATCTACATTCTGTGTTGCACACATTCATATGTTACAATCGTGCTCGAACGTTGCAATCAACAATTATTAAAATTTCGGTATTTCGTTTAATCTCTCTCGCATTATTACCGCACGTTGTTTCGTTTCGACAGGATGTTTTTTTTATTTTTCTTCTTTTTTTTTTTTTATTAATTCCTGTATCTGAATTTGCCACTGTTTCGAATATCTCTCGAATTAGGGGACGAGGGGGAGAGGAGGAGAGGGGGTGGGGTTGCGTCGTCGTCTCTTAAACACCTCACTGATTGAGGCACGGTGACGCCTCGCGGTTTGACTCCTTTCAATCAGCATCTTGGCTTCCACCTTCATCGTACGACTCCACGAGATTAATGAAAATAATGAATCGATGATACTAGACGTATGGTGAAACGAAGTCACAAGAGCTCGTATTGGCGCAGATGCATACGTTGTATGATGTCTCGACAGTCGTTGAATACTCTTTTGATGTTTTCCGTGTCGACGGCACACGTGAAGTGCGGATAGCAATAATGCTTGCCATCTCCGCTCGCTGTACTTATGCGCTGCAATTCGATTTACAAGTATTACATACTTAGCTCGTTTTTTTTTTTCTTTTTTATACATTTTTTATTTTGATGCTTTTCGATTCTGTATACGTATGCAAAGTTATCGAGTATTCACGGGTATTAAGGGTATGACGAACAAGCGAACTTCGTTCGCTTCGAAATTTTGAAACCACTTTTCTCTCGAACGGATTAACGAATCGGTACGAAATTTGTCGTGTGCATTCCAGAAGATGGCACGAAAGTACTCCTACTCGTCATTTTTTATAAAAATGTTTTATCATTGAGAAATCGCTACGAGAAACCCGAAACACGCATTCGTCCACTTCGAAATTTTGAAACCACTTTTCTCTCGAACGGCTGAACGAATCGGTACGAAATTTGTCGTGTGCATTCTAGACGATGGCACGAAAGTACTCCTACTCGTAATTTTTCATAAAAATGTTTCATTCTTGAGAAATCACGGTTTTTAAACTTTTCGACTATCTCTCGCGCACTCGTGTATCGCGTGGTCAATGTTCGTCACGCCCTTAATTGAAAATCCGATAATTTGGCGTAATACGTGCAAAGATTATCCATTTATTTCGATTATACCGAATACTCGAATCGACGATTCGTAGTTACGTAATTATTCGTACGAAAAATGTCGTCACGAACGTTCAAAAAATAACAACCCTATAGATTCAATTTTTTCTTTCTTTCAGAATTCAAAGAATTTTTTAAAACGGTACTCACCAGAAATTCGTCTCTAATGAAATATTTGGCTCTTATGACTTCTGGCGGTTCAGTCGGATCCGATACAACGCCAGATTCAACTGGCGTTTGATATCGTGAAAATTCCGGAAAATAATCCTCCAATTTGTGCTTACCCGCTTTCACCTTTTCTGCCAAAAGATCTTGTTTGTTTAAAAACAATATCACGGAAATTGTGCGCAGCCATCTGTGACAAATAAAAATAAAAAGAATAGAATTATTAACAATCTGTATCACCGTGTAACATTTCCGTGGCAAATACGATTCTCCGTTTATTAAAATACAAATTAAAAAAAAAAAAAAAAAACACCAAACGATACTCAAAAAATCGATTTCACATAGCGAGTGAAATACAAGTCTGGGCGAGCACTGTTTTAGAGAAAGCCTTGAGGAATGGGGGTATTGATCGGTCGTGATGAGATATATACCTACTCTACACGCGTTGAAACAACAAAATTTTCAAATTTCGATCTCACAAAAAACTTTTCCGTATCGGTATTAATTTTTCGTGTTGTCTTTCGATTTTGAATTGAATATCAAATAGAAAATTGACAAAAAATGTGTATTTGATTCATGGGACGAGTTTCGAAATTTGAAACTTTCAAAATATACCCGATCAAACCCAAACAACCTCATAACACATTAAAATAATTAAAATTGTTTGGGTTTGTTTTTTTTTTTGGATTTAACAATTAAAAATATCAACTTCCGTCGCCTAAATATTACTAGTGGTGATTAATTTATCTCTTTAAAAAAATCTTTTCCATAATTACCAAATCTTTTTTTACCGATTCATTTTTACAACCCACCGTAAATTTGATATTCGCGTATTTTGGATCTCGATATTAACGTTAATGAAAAAAAAATGGTGAACCAAATTTTGTGACGGAATTCAGATTTGATAATATTTAAACAATAATTTAAAGGCCCTGCTTAAGATCGTTCGATAAATTACTGTTTCGATCCATAATCTCTACGAAAAGTTTGTTCGACCATAACTCACCGATTATTCCAAATACTTTTGAAGAGATCAAGACTTTCTCTGAGTCTGAGCTTTGTTGGATCTTCTCTGAGGACCATGTTGTAGCTGCTGCAGGCTGTCACGAATATTATCGCGGTAACATCGTTGAAACACTGGATCCATTTTCTTCTCTCATCGCGTTGACCGCCAACGTCAAACATGCTGCGATAACGTAACAATTTTATATTCGAATACGCCGTTTTCTTCGTCTATTAATATTTAAGAAAAAGAAGAAAAAAAACCCCGATAAATAACTCACTGAAAATTCACTTTGTCGACTTGAAACCGAGTTTCGAAGATTCCGGAAGTAAGAACTCGACATCTTAAAATATCCTGAAGAAGAAAGAGTTTCAAGGTCGTTTTAACTTTAAATAATACGACAAATATAAATATTTTATTCGAGGAGGTTCAAAGATTGCACTCACTTGTTCCGTTGGCGTGTAGTCCGGTTGTTTTACAATAGCAACTTTGTCTAGAAAACTGTAACACGAATAAAATAATATTTTAGTAACCTCTTAACAATTTTTATTAATCATTATTGCTTTTAAAAGAAAATTAACGTATTTCCAGCTCGATTTATTTATTTATGTATAACATTCGATATTCTACGATATTAAAAAAATAATATATATATATATATATATATTATATAGCAATTTTTAATATTTTCCCCTGTTTTGTAAACTGTGTACCAAAGTTAAAAATATGAAATATTTCAAATGCAAACCGTTGAAAAAATTGGCGAAATATTTTATAAAATTTTATTTAATAATAGAAAAAAAAATTATAGGAAAAAAAAATTTTTTCTATAATTTTATTATAGAAAAAAAAATGTATATCTGTGTGTACGCACATAATTTGCGGTACGAAAATTAAATCCTTTTTTACGGTGCAGAAATCATCCAGGATTAATTTGCTACGAGAGAAGGCCGAATGAAGGATTGAAAGGTGGATGAAAAAGGGGAGGGATGAAAACGAAGAGAGGTGTTCGGAAGAGAAATCAAGCATGGTTTCCAGCGTCCTATCCTAACCCCAACCTAACCGGCGGCGACAATTCTCTCTTTCTCGGAGGCTCTCGCTCTGGCTTCTTATCCGGGTCATGGGTCACTGCCATCGATGCCTGTTATCATCAATCCTACGTGCAAACTCTCCTTTGTATGTATACTAACGTATATGTATAAAAAAAAAAAAAAAAAAAAAAAAAATAGAAAAAAAACTACGCTCGCAACGGAAAAGTGAAGCGAACCGTATACACAAAGGGAGAAACAGCGAGGGGGATAAAGAGAAGAAGAGAAAGGGAGAGTGAGTGGGTGATGAAGAGGATGAGCGCCACTAGCGGGAGAAGCGTTTCTATTCGGCCTGTAACGTACAGGTATACGTATGTTTCTTCACGTTCGCTCGTTTACGTGAACACTATAAAACGGAATAAAAAATTTTGAAAAAAAAAAACTAAAAAATAATTTAAAAAATACGTAACGGGTAGAAATTTAAAATGTACTAAATATGTGTGTATTTAAACGCGACTGGTGTTGACGAAATTTTCATTGGTATCAGCCGTTAAAATAACGGTACCAATATTCGGGCGATTAAGAGTTGTCGAAGTTCAAGATTTTTTTATTCATTTAAAAATCGATTGTTAAAAACAGTTACCGGAAGTGCCGTCAAACTTGTGAATTATAGTTTTTAGAACGTACACGTCAAACGTTAAATTCGATTCAATGTCGAGCCAAACTAATTAACGGTATATTTTTCATTTCATTTCCTTATTTGTTTTTTTTTTTGTTTTTTTTTTATTGACGTGAACTTTTTTTTTGTTTAAGAAAAATAATTGATTTTCAATGATTTTAGCGGACCAGCTCGTTTTGTTTCAGTACGGATGTAGCGCTGTGCATAAAACGAAGATTTATTTTTGTTTGTTTATTTTTACAGAACGTCCCGCGTAAGGAAATCGTACGGAAATCATACATGCTTCTATCAAACGTCGTGTAATTACATCTCCAACCGTGAATTTCACGTATGCCAAGAATTGGCACCAGCAATTTTTAATATTTTTCTCTGTTTTGTAAATTGTGTAACAAATTTAAATATACGAAATATTTCAAATGCAATCCATTGAAAAAATTGGCAAAATATTTTATAAAATTTTATTTAATAATAGTTTATTATAGAAAAAAAAAATTGTATATCTGTGTGTATGCACGAATATTGGTATTTTATCTATATCGAATAATACATTTTTAACATTCGAGCAAAAACATAGTGATTTTTTTTAATTTTTTCGTATTTTATTTTCCATTGGAATAAAATAGGGTTTCGCAACATTACACCATAAAATATATGCTTCCTTCGGGAAACTCGAGATTAAAAACACAAAAAACGTTATCGACCTTCCCTAACCGTTATCATTGTACATACGCACTTGTGTATCATTTTTTTTTTTTTTATTGTACTTTTTATCGCGTTCTCCGGGAGATACTGAATGCTTTGGGTGATACGAGTGGAATAAAATGATGCAACGATTATGATTCCAACCAAGGGCAAAATAATAGGACTCGTTACACACATTGTACAAAAAGAACGGAGTCCATTAAACGGATATAGAAATATCCTGATAAAAAAAAAAAAAAAAAAAAGAACGATGGAAAAGGATTCAACACAATATGTAAATTTCTAATCTATATTTGTATCGTTCAACGGCGTTTCGTTCAACACAGTTGAACAATGGAAATTCCATTTGCTTCGAATTTTCGCCTTTCTTAGTTGCGAAAAAAATAAATAAATATTCGGAAGTGCAACTCTCCCTGAAAAGCGGAAAATCAAACAAACCCAAACTAACCCAAACTAACCCAAAAAAAAAAAAAAAACACCCAAAAATTCGTCTCAATTCTGACAGGAATATTACACTTCCGAATATTTACCGATAAAAGATTTTATCGTATATACTACACGTGGCAAACTTTTTCATTTGTAAGATTTACCATAATTTAATAAAAAATATAAATAAACATAATTTATGAAATTACTGTAACGTCTTAACAGTAAAATACTAAATTCTCTTTTTTAACCTCTGTCATCGTTTCATCGTTAAATCTTTAAAGAGATCTTCCTACATTTATTTACTTGAATGTATAATTTCAAAATATTCCAAAAAATGTTACAATAAATTAAATAAATTAATGTTTATCGAAAAAACAGTACGAGATAAATAAGCATTATCTCTTTAATTCTATGCGAGCTCTTTCAAAGTGAATTCCAAATTTTGTAAAACTAAAAAAAAAAAAAAAAAAAAAAAAAAAAATACGATAAAACAATTTTTTATTAATAAATAATTAATAAATAAGCTTACTATTTCGCGCAGTCGATAAGCTGGTATTCGTTGCTTCTCTCGAAGCTCTGTTGCACACCTCGATCCTTCCAGAGGGTCTCCACGATTTCATAAAACTCCTGCGAGCCGACATAAAGAAAAAAAAAAAAGAGACGTGTAACGAATTTAAATGTTGGCCCGTTCTTCTTAACATTAGCTTCTCGTACTATAACACAATACACAAATTAAAAAAAAAAAAAAAAAAAAAAAAAAAAAACACGCGTATCACAAAACAAATTCAAAGGTACGAAAGAGTTATGAAAACGAAGCTGAATGCCACTTCGTACGTCTGTCGGGTTCAAAGAGTGGCGGTGGGGGTACTATATAGTCGTCGATGAAAGGGAGCTTCGTCTTCAAAGGGTTAAAATTAGAAAGGTCGTAGCTTCGTTGATGCTTGAGATTCTAGACAAAGTATTTTATTCCAGTGAAGATAAAACAGGTTCAATCATTCGTCACGCAAGAGGATATAATATTTGTGACGTCAATTATTGGGGAAAGTTTATTAAAGTGTTATTAATCGAAGAACGATACGTGCGTACGTTTTTTTTTTCTTTTTTTTTTTTCAATCCAAACAGTATTCTCTTTCCATAATTAAATCTCGTGAAAAGATTGAACAATTTTTCGAAAATTTGCCACGAGTCGTTCGGAACGAAGTTAGTAAATTTTTTAATGATTGAAAGTACGGTTATTGAATAAATAAATTGAAGGCGTAAAATTTTTTATTCGTTATTAATTATAGTCGAAGAATTGAAACTTTCGTAACCCAAACAAACTCACCGATGGATAATCGAAGTCAGGGGAAGACGAAACGTCCAATATGTAATCGGCTCTACTCTGATTTGCTGGTTCCCCGAGCGTAACAGGAGGCGTGAGTGTGCTCATAGCACTTGTTATCGTCTGAAATAAACAAATCGTCAGTATTTAAATAACGGTACCATTGCTCGGTACCAAATTTGAATTTTTCGCTATATTAGCAATATACATGAAAAGTAACGAAATAAATAAAGAAATTAATAATAATAATAATAATAGTAAATAAATAAATAACAATTATAACACTTTCAAACATTTGGACACAAAAGTGTTCGAAAACAGGGACGATACAATAATTGCTATCCGAAAACTGGTACAATTTGTTATTATTCATTTTAATGTACATAAATATAAATATTCAATCCTCCGGAACGTACGCGTTCCGAAAACTAGAATTTACGAGCTTGATGGCACTTCCGGTAGCTGTCTTCAAAATCGATTTTTAAACCGATTTTTCAAAACCGATTTTTAAATAAATTCTTCAACTTCAACAACGCTTAACCGTTCGTCGTACTATTCATTTTTAGAAATCAGCCATCGAGATTTTCCATTTCGTATGGTAATAAAATTTGATTCAGAAATTTTCTGGGTAAACTTGAAAATCCATTAATGGGTAAGCTTGAAACTATATCCAAAACATATTTTTGTATAAAATTACATTTCTAATTAACAGGCTTTTTAATTAACGTAAAATATCGTAAATCTACAATTTCGAAAGTTACTCAAGCTCGTATTTGTATTTATAGTGAAGCTTTATTGTTCTGTCACATTTCTGAAAAATAATTGTTTTTTTTTTAATACGTCCCGTAAAATTGCTAAATCGATACGAGGAACTCGTACTCTGTCATTGATGAAGAAATAAATCGTCATAATTTAAATTTCAACGTCTATCGTAATCTTGCTCGTATTGCCACTTCTAGAACGAAAAATAAAAAAAAAAAAAAGCTTCGTAAACTTGCGTCTGAACGTTCCACTTGTACACTCGTTGGGCACACGCCCTCCACGTGGCAATGATCTCGAGACTCTTCCCGTAAGCCAAAACATATTCCGAACAAGTATCAAAATCATTTTACCAGACATACGAAAATACTTTGAATCTCGTAATATTTCGATCGTTACCACTGAACCACTTTCCGAAAAATATATATACAATTCGTAATTTTTATCCGATGAATATTCTCTCGTACGTCGAAACGATAATAAATAATGCAATTATATTAAGCACAATTATATATCATAAATGAAAAAAAAAAAAAAACAAATAAGAATATCGGGAATTCAAATATTACAAAAATCAAACTTTTTACAAAAATCAAAACAAAAACTTTTTACAAAAACTTTTTACAAAAATTACAAAAATCAAATATTACAAAAATCAAAAATCAAACTTTTTTGTACTTTCGAAATAAAAATAATATATTTTAATGAAAAATACAAACGAACGACGCAAACGAATAAATAAATAAATCTCACCAGTATAGCGTCTCTGATATTTTTCTTGATGTCTTCAATTTTTTGGCGCTTCTCCCTGAAAATACAAAATAATATTGATCGCAATATTGCAACAATATAAATGTTCGAATATAAATTTTCAACCTGTACACTCAATCCGAAATTAATTATTTCTAACATGGAAACGAAAAACAGTTAACTCGAGAAGAGTGAAAAATGAACAGCCCAATCGTGTTGGGGCGACTCGAACGATCACCAAGCCTGAATTAACGGCCAAGAATGTTCAGCTACGTTTAGCTATGTTTAGCTACGTGTTTGATAGGATTGGTAGAGAATTATCCACTATGAGCCGGTCTCGTCGCTCCAAATATACGATTCGAACCACTACTGTCAACAACTGTCCAGATTGTGAAGGAAGCGATCGACCAGAACCGGCCAGAATTGGCCAATAGGAAGGATATTCCATCAAGATAACTCCAGGCCGCCCACATCTTTAACGACGCGCCAGATATTCCGAAAACTCGGATGGGAGGTTCTATCGCACCGTTGTGTATAGTCGAAACCTGGCACCAAGCGATTATCGTCCCTTCAAGCATTGGCTAAACTTTCCTGTTGGTACAAAACTAGCCTCGACAGAAACTTGTGAAAATGAGATGATCAAGTTTTTCACCAATAGAAACAAAGACTCTTTCAATCGATGAATTACCTAATTGTCATCAATATTTACCAACTTTATCGAGAACACTCCGCATATTTTATTGAGTTCCCGGTATCCTAAATATGTTAATTTCATCGTCGAAACAAAACGATAAAGCTCCGGGAACTTTTTACTTCGTCTAATTTACCGCGGTAGAGAAAATTGGATGTTTTAGAATTTCGTTCACAATAGGACTATACTTACGCTTCACTGAAGCCGTTTACGTGCAATATCCTCATCTGTTTAACAATAGTGCTTTTCCCAGACTCTCCTGCACCTGCAATTCATAATAAAGTTACATTTAAAATGCGAAAGTGTTTTTTCGAAATTTGGAAATTTGGAAATTTGGAAAAATGGGTTTTTTTCATAAATTTATAAATTTGGAAATTTGGAAAAATGGGTTTTTTATAAATTTAGAAATTTGGAAATTTAGAAAAAAGGGTTTTTTATAAATTTAGAAATTTTGAAATTTGGAAAAATGGGTTTTTTATAAATTTAGAAATTTAGAAATTTGGAAAAAAGGGTTTTTTGTAAATTTATACATTTATCAATTTGGAAAAAAGTGTTTTTTATAAAATTACAAATTTTGAAATTTAGAAACAGAGTGTTTTTTATTAATTTACAAATTTACAAATTTATAAAAGAGAGAAACTTGATTTTTAAAATAAATTTATAAATTTATTTTTAACTTTGATATAAACTTAAAAAATAACTGAAACTTTATTATAAATTTATAAATTCATAAATTTATAAAAAAGAGAAACTTGATCGACAGTATCTTCAATTTCCACAGACTTTAAAAAAAAAAAAGATTTTTATTCTCAAAAAATATAAATTATACAATCATGACGATTTATTAAATTAAAGAAAGTTACGAAAACTTTGATAATTCGGAATAATAAATTTACATAGGTATTATTAGGAAATTAATCGAACCATTCTTGATTATACAAATTGATAAAACCATTGTTGATACACTTATTACGAGTGCAGAAATATCATTAATTAACTTTTCGCTGCTAGTTATAAATATGATGACATATTCCGACCATCTTACCATCGATCAGGTAAGTATTCATTTTAATATCTATATATATAGGGATTTATACAAAGAATACATGCTCCTGCGATGACGCACTGGATCATCCACCGAATAATATTAATTCGTGAAAATTAGCATTGCAATTATGATTATCATCGTATCAGTATACATTTGTAAAAGCTACAGCTGCATTGGTACATTAATTTGATTTAGTGCTATTAAAACAACATTTAATAATCCAATAATCGTTGATATTGAATTATTATTACCTTGCCGGAACTCTAGTTACAAACTCTAGTTACAAACTCTAGTTACAATGTTTATGAAACCTTTAGTTTTCGAGCAATCGAACATAGCGTTTCGATAAAAGAATCAACGAACGGTACATATCGGAAACTGGATAAGGCAAGCTAAGCCTGTTTCATTGAACGAAAGCAATGCCAAACGGCATGAACTGGGATTGTTCAAAGGCAAACCAGGCACGTAACTTTTGATGTGAAAAGTGCAGCGTTCAGCTATAACAGAGTCGACAGCATTAACCAAAACCCATTGTAACGGAAAGCAGTCGCGTATAAGGAATACGATGGATGGAATAAAAATTCCCTGGTGGTTCTTTTCAAGTACACTTCAATGGATCGAGCAATAAGTGGACCGTAATTTTTACGTTGTAAAATCGTTTTGTTACGACTGTTGTAGCATTCGTGCTGTTTGTGCAGAACTATATTAAAAATATACGTGAAAAGTAGCGAAATAAATAAATAAAAATAATAAATAAATAAGAATGATAATTAATTATTTATAATAATTAATTAATTAATATTAATTAATTAATTAATAACAATAATAATAAATAAATCAATAAATAACAATAATAATAAATAAATAAATAAATAAGAATGATAATTCATTAATTAATAAATAACCATAATAATAAATAAATAAATAACAATAATAACACCAAATATTTGGACGAAAACTGGTACAATTTGTTATTATTCAACATTTTAATATATATATAAATATAAATATTCAATCCTCCGGCGTTTAACGTACGCGTTTTGAAAACAAGAATTTACGAGCTTGATGGCACTTCCGGTAGCTGTCTTTAAAACCGATTATCAAATGTACAATAAATTCTTCAACTTCAACTTAATCATCCAAGAATTGGCACCGTTATTTTACGTTTGTATTTTTACAAAATTCGTTTACCTACGTGTGTTTTAGTTTTTCTATACGCCCTGTTATCAGTTTACACGGCCAAATAAAGCAAGGGTGAAAATAAAAATACAAAAGTTTGAAAAAAGTATGTTACCGAGTAGCAAAAGCCTGTGTGTCGCCCGGTACACCTGTTTGTCCTTCTGTAGCTGTCTGGTGATAGCGTCGGAGCGCCTCTTCTGATTCTTGCTGTCATCCTGGCTGGCTTTGCTGCTCTGGCTGCCGAAGCACCCCATGACACAAGAAAGACACGCGATATCCTCGCCCGGTTCTTCCCGTTCACTTTGCCCCGCCACGATTATCCTTTTTTCTTTTTTATCAACGGAGAAAGTTTCACCTAATTTTTCGCTTTATTATCGCTCTCTCCGGTGGATCGTCAAATTCGACACAACAGGAATATCACGATCCCCTACCGCTCCCACCCCCGCCGTTACCGGCGGTTACACGAATGTCGCGACACCTTCGAACTCTTTTTTTTTTTCTTTTTTTTTTT
>JAPYZI010004560.1:0-13216 GCA_030523105.1 Ophioninae sp. A BG-2022a
TCTTCAAAATGCTTTTTTAATCATTAAAATCCGATGATTTTTCGATTTTTGGCAGAATTTCAAAGTCGGACCATCAATTTTTGCAGATTTTTCCATACGTACCCCTTTGCCTCTTTTTTTGCGATTTTTCAAGCGGACATTCCGGGGAAACTATAAGAGATATCGATACGATTCCAACGCCATTATTTAAGTCAGGCAAAAACCTTTTCCAAACTTACCCATTGAATCTCCATGGCCTAGAAGAAGCTTACCCTATGACCTTTTGAAATTTCGTGATTTTTCAGATTCCGGAAAAGTGGGCCAGGGAGGGCGAACATTTTTTTTTTCCGTTTTAAACTCTTAAAAGGGTCTATTTAATCGGAAATTTTCTGCTGATTACGAATATGCCTGAATTTTTTGCCAAAAGTGCAAAATTAGACTGAGTAAATGCAAAAAACCTTTCTATAATGTTTTTTTTACATCTCTCCCTAGAAGTGGAGGGTTCAAGGCGAATTTAATGGTGGATTTGTCTTTAAGGTATAAAAATACATCGATATGGACTACATTATCGAATACATCACTAATTTTTATTCGAATCTATTTTCGTCATACAGTCGAGTAGTTGAGTTGAATCAACGTACGTTTGTATAGCTCTAAAGTGACGCGACGTCGCAAAAAATTGTTGCAACTATATGCAAACGTACTTATATACGACGAGCGCAGTTGTTTGCACGCATTATCGCATTTCCGTGCGTATCACATACACGCAATCAAAATATCTACACATGAGTCCGCATGTGCATCATATCCTCTGGCTTGAATCATTGGGAATCCTGATGGTTTTTTTAAAATACGCTTGTACAAGTGTATCGCTTCGGCTAAGTTGTCCCCACCACGCGTATGCGTATACGCGATTCGTTTAGGTGTGTGGGTAAAACTCGTACTTGTGGCGTCAGAAGATCGCGTTTCTGCAGCGCTTCAGAATGCAATCACGTTACAACCGCAAACGTAGAGAATAGAGAAATTCGAAGCGCACGTTATTTTCGTAAGTACCATAGCGAGTCGTAAAATAATCTTTCCCATGCTAAATTTGACAACAAATATTTTCGCGTCGTACCATGTCGGTGAATAATCCCGAGTCGCCGGAGTATCTACGTCGATTCCAGCAAAATGTTTTTGTTTTTCGCACCTGTCCCGTTACACAAACGTCCGAAACGTAAAGGTGTTTTAAAAATATTGCGTGCTCTGAAAGCTGAACGAGGGATCGTCGTATTGTCAAATTTGTGTATGGTCTCTGTATTTTTCACGAATTTTTGATTACTTTATTAATACAAAAATTTCAAAATTCATCACCTCTCGCTCATTTCCGCGGGCGGTGCGTTTGACCGATGAAAAACTGCTCTTCAGGATATATGACACTGCACGCACGGAAGTATTTCGTTACTCACCTTAAGAGTAGACGATTGGCTAAGACTCGTCACCCGGCAAGTACGGTGTTTACGATCCTTTGTAAATGATAAGGTGAACAATACAAAGAAGACATGAACAACTCGGACGAACGTTGCATCAATCCTGACAAGTCCCTTGGGATGGACGAGGCATGTTTGAGCATTGTAAACAATCAAGGTGTGATAGCAGAAGTATTTACCTATGCGAATGAATGCGGAGCTGTAAGTATGCTACCACAGAGCCAATAATAATTCTTAGTTGTGACCCGAATAATATGCTGTCGGTAGATATTGAAATTGATCAAATTATCATTCCCTTTCACAGTGCAACGGCTTGCCCTTTGCCAATTTATCGCCAAACAGCAACACAACCTTGGTTGTTCCTACACGATACGAAATGCATATGTACTACGTAGCTCAGAAGTACCAGTGGTGCCAGTAAGTATTTCTGTTCTCTCAATATCTTCACCGGTGTATATCGACTTTAAAACTTAACAACACCATTTTCATTGACAGCGGAGCCTACAAATTTGTAGAACATGGTCATTACGGATGGAATTTGACAGCCCAAAGTTGTTCCTGGTATTATACTATTAAAGAGCCATCTGATCCATACACACGTAAGAATAAACGATTATTATTTGCACATTAGACGCCTTTTAATAAATATTGCGAAGGTTGAATGGTAAATTGCAATGTACATTCGTCTATCGAGTACTTGGAATCAACCCTGTCCTATAATGTCCCTAAGTAATCGCTTTGTTATTACCACAAAGATTTGCCATTGATATCTCTCATGACTGAGCCGTTTATCCGAGTAATGTGGCAAACGGTTGTAATTCGTAAGAATGCGAATATATGTGATAAATTAATCCTGCGACCCTTTCCAAAGTATCCCAATATTTTGGGATATTTGACGAAGCTGAGAGCGTTGAGAAAGAAAATTGTCCACGTACAACAGAAATTGACATTAAAGAAGCATATCTTTTATTTTTAGCTATTTCTGGCGTTTTTTGCTTCGTAGTTTTAACATCGATTCTTTTCAATGCCTACAATACACTCCTACCTTGCGCGGTTAGGATAATAAAAGAACGTAATACTACCAGACAAGATGTAAGTTATAAACGCTTGGTTTTAATTCGTTGAACTACATTCTGTCACGAATTAATGTTGAGTACAGCTGGAATATTATTTACTGTAGGACATGGAAGATTTGCAAGATCCAGAACCTTCTCCACCTGAGGTAGTCGTTCCTTCGCGGTTTAGTACAAGGATTCACTCTATCGACACTTTTCGAGGGTAATTTTTTTAATCGCTCATTTTTGCTTCAACCAAATCTTTGTTGCCTGAAATTCAAAATAAGCTATCTAATTTCATGAAGATTCAACTTTAATGGAAATATTTGACAACTTCGATGACTATGTTCATTTTATTAAATCGTAAATTTACAGAATCAGCATATTGTTAATGATATTCGTGAACAATGGTGGTGGAAAATACGTATTCTTCAATCACAGTCCATGGTACGGGCTGACAGTGGCCGATCTCGTCTTGCCATGGTGATTAAATTATCCGTTTTTTTTTGTACGTCTTTATAGTCTCATCAACGATCAAACGTTGTACGAATAATGAATGCACAGGTTTGCCTGGATAATGGGGCTAACGTTGGTCGTATCGCTTCGCACCCAGCTTCGAATATTCGTGTCGCGTCCAAGAATCATATTGCGAATACTCCGGCGAAGCTTGCTATTGATAGCCTGCGGATTGATAATAAATTCGGGATCCAAGACGACACTGGACAATCTCCGTTTTCCCGGGGTCTTACAACTTTTGGGCGTAACTTATTTCGTGTGTGGAGCCATCGACGCCACCTTTATGAAGGCGCAGAGAAACTTTCAGGTAATTTTCACCCATAGTGAAAATCGTGCTTTTTGCTTTTACACCATTTTTGGATACCGAGCGTTCGTAGCGTACGTTCTTGACGCTTCAAATGTATTCTATATGCTCTAGCATTGATCGTACTTTCATATCACTATCCACACTGAAAAATGGGGTTGAAGTTCGCATCGTTGCAACTCAATGATATTTCTTTTCTCGTTTTTTAATTGTCTCAGGCGCATTATTTGTCGAAATATCTTTTTTATATTTGAATTTTAGGTTATTACAAAAAAGACTTGTATTATTATTGACATATTTTACTTATGATAACAGTGAAAAAATTAGAGGAATTAAAAAGTAATAATTTTCGTTGCGTCGCAACGTTGCCAAATTTAATCATATACTGAAAACTGCTCGAGTACTCTTTGAATTGAATTGTTGTTTCTTCATCATTTCAATAATCTTTTTAACTGATTGTTTCATCCAGTACGGGCGATTTAGATTTCTGCAAGACATTTTGGACTGTTGGCCGCAATGGCTCGTGGTCATTGGACTTGCAGCGACGCATACGCTCATAACGTTTTTACTTCCCGTACCCGGTTGTCCAACGGGATATTTGGGTCCGGGTGGTTATCATCTTCGTGGGAAATACGCAAATTGTACGGGGGGTGCTGCTGGCTACATCGACCGGCTCGTTTTTGGCAGTCATATTTATAACAAAACCCAAAATCCAATTTATGGAACAACGTTGCCTCACGACCCAGAAGGTATGGAAGAGCAATTGTTTTATATATAATAAAGAGGGAATGGAATACTTACCGTTCGGGGCGACTTTTTTTCAGGACTCATGAACACTCTTTCGGCAGTGCTGATCGTCGCTCTCGGTGTCCAAGCCGGCAGACTACTTTCATGCTACTATATGCATTTTCTTTCGAAGATGATTCGATGGTTCGCGTGGGCCCTGATGACCGTGAGTTAAAAGAAATATCCGAATGGAACTCAATTTGGACATCATTTGATGTAGCAGTCTTTACCGACATGACATCGCAGTCTGCCATTTGTCAATTCCCGTTAAAATAGTAATCATAATAATGAAAAGGACAGTAATAACAATGATAATAACGCAACGATAACTTTTAGGGTATCGCCGCAGGTTTTCTCTGCAATTGGGAACGCGATGGTGGAATTATACCAGTCAGCAAAAATATGATGACCCTTTCGTTTGCACTGGCTACCTCGAGCTTCGCCTTTATACTTTACGCCGTACTATTCTACGTCGTTGACCACAAACGCATATGGAGCGGTGCGCCTTTCACGTACGCCGGAATGAATCCGATTTTCCTATATATGGGACATTATTTGACAATGACACGGTTTCCATGGGCTTGGAAGATTCTCACTCCCACTCATGGTTCTCTATTGTACATGAACTTCTGGACAACGCTACTTTGGGCTTTGATCGCCTATGTTCTCTACCGCAAGGATATTGTAATAACAATTTAGAAAACCGACAAGGCAGAATTGGGCTGGAATGGTTTTCGGTATTGATAAATCCTCCCTTGAAACGGAATCAAGGACTTATTCGGTACAATATTTTAAGATAAGCTTGACGAAGTAAGAGTGCGTGAAACTCTTTGTTATTAAATTTTAAGCCCATAAGTATCGTTATCTCATTCACGACTGCGCTTCTTTTTACTGATACAATATTTTGTGATATTTGAAAGGGGCCGATGTATTCTCGGAGTAAAGAATGAAAAAGAACTGTTTCTGTTGTCCCTACTTTTTTGGGGTTTAAAGGGAAGCTGACGATCCTTTCCAGTATTAATAGCCCATGGTCATAATTTTTTATTTCATTCCCCGCCACAGCGAGAGGGTTCAGACGTTCCTATCCTGTGGATCTTTGTAGGGCATTCCCAGAATACGAAAAATATCCTTTTCGCTGTTGATTTCTTCAGCTTCGCCCGGTTTACCTGCGAGGAGAACAATGATCGTCTGTATCAAGGAATTCCCGTTGATTGCGAATCATGGACGCAAATTACCTTCGATCGTAAGGCGCCTCAATGAATATTCATTAAGGGTGTACTTCCTTTCGAGAGCATGTGCCCGCATCTCGCGATTGAACAAGTCGCTACCCGTGAAGTAAAGGATAGCACAGTAATATTGGTCGTACGGTGCTAATCGAATGTCAAGACGCCGGTATGGCTTGTTATCTGCTGGAAGTCTGCAAACTCCCTGAGACAAAAGTGTTCCTCCAATTGTGAATAACCAGTTTTTTGAATCAGAGAAATAGAATAACCCTCGATATTTCACAATAAACGTTTCAACATCTTGAACGAAAACATGCATACCATAAACTTGGCGACGCCCTGTGATATTGTATCAGTTATGATTTTCTTTTTCTCCAAACAATTAACGATATCCTTCAGAAATTCCGTTTTCTTAATGCAGCCTTTATCCTTCGAAATATACCTCGGATGTGTTACTAAAACATCTATATCACCGCTCTCCGATTTTCCACGTCTATAGCTGCCGCATATTGTCGCGATATATTTGTCATCCAATTCATTTATAGCCTCCTTGATGATTTTCTCGATACTGGCAATTTCTGCTCGAGGTATTTTTTTCTCAAAATCCTCAAAGTATCTGTAAAACGAAAAAGAAGCTCGAATCCATATCCCAATTGGATTAATCGAATCAAACTCACTTCAAGCCCAGCTTTTGATGATGGTTCAATTGGTCCTTGCGCTTTTTAAGAACCTCCAGTGTCTTGATGCCTGAATCAACCAGCTCTTTCGCCTTTGAGGGACCGATGCCAGATACTCTCGTCAATAAATTTATGGCGACGTTACTCTCATCTTCATTGATCTATCGGCACAATTCTATTCTAAGCCTTTCCATCTTAGCACTCACTTGTAACGAGATAAAGTCGGCTATGCAATTTTGTAATAAAAAAAAAAAGAAATTTTGAAACAAAAACGGTACCGCGTAAACGATATAAAGCGACAGGATACTCCATGTTTCCGTCATAATTAAGTGATAAATTTCGTATCGATAAGAACAGGGACACGAACGTATTAATAAGAAAAGGTGCAGACAAACTTTTTCGAGTTTCCTTAGTTTTCCTGTTTCTAAAAATTCATCAATTTTCTTGGCTATTTTTTCTCCAATTCCAGGTAATTTTTTGGCCTCGTCGCCACTCTTCACTCTGTTGGGTAAAGCGCTTAACGTACTAGCAGCTTTTTTGTAAGTGTTGGCCTTGAATATATTTTTGCTGATGTTTCTTTCATAATTCGAGAGTTCTGTCAACGATTAAAACAAATAACGAAAATAATCAAAAAATATAAAACTATAGGTTATAAAATTGTAACGCTTCAGCTGCAACAGTAATTACTGTATGGTTTTACCTGTTAAAAAGTCGCACAAATCGTAATTTGGGTTGTTCAAATTTCCAGGAGCCTTCCTCTTGCTCATTGTTCGATTTTCCAGTAAACGACGAACTATAAACAAATCAATTCGATGATAGTATTACAAAGAGCTGATGTTTTTGACAACGGCCGTGATAAACCGCTTGATCGCACATGTCGAATAAACAAAGACGGAAAGTATCGGTACTGTAGGAATTCCGTTTATTTTGTTTGATGACTATAGGAATTGCAGTGTATATAAATTGTACATATTCGCTCAGGAACGTTTCTTCCGATAAATACACATTTTTTCCGCAAGAAATGTGGGCGTTTTTTTAAGGAAATTAATTAGTGATATAATTGCTATACATTTTCACTAAAACGTAGAAGACATCCTGAGGAAGTACTCCTGAATTTTGGAAATAAATGCTAGTGCCCCGTATCACCTTGTTCCTCTAACGAGATTAAGAAAACAAATTTTTAAGTACCCCGAAACACTATCTGGACTGCAATATTTCAATATCCAGATTCTATTTACGATGGTTCTTGCAATCGTAAAGTTATAAGTCATACACAAAATAATTTGAGAAAACTTATCTGATCGTTTTATATACAGAATTGAAAAACTATATCGTCACAAAAACTATACCTATCAACAATTACTGCGGAGATATTTAAGTAACATTTTTTTTCAGAGTGATAAGTCTTTGAACTTTTACTGCTAAAAATATTTTTACGATTCTCGAGCATCCTAGATCGATTAACGGATACTGCTTTGCCGTAAATTCTAGGTTAGCTTCTATCATTATTGTTCATGTTTGATCATTAAGATCGCAGAGGTTGTTCGTTACAACTGTCATAATTCTGAGATCGTTCATTGCGCCCTATATTCTTGTGAACAAAATATTCTGTAATCCCGCAAGTACTGGATTTGCCGAATAATTGATTATTTAGTGATTCATAAAGATTGTTAATCTAAAATATGGCATATTAAGAGGGCTCAGAAGGAAGATTGAACGTTCACACGGTGGATATGTGGCTATAAGCCAGGTGAGCCGACATGCAACAACTGCAGGTGAAACTGAAGATGCTTATTACGAGAAGTACAGCGATGACCCAGAGATACGCTCGAAGTTTGGGAAATCGTTCTGGCAACCAAAGAACAGTAAATTCCATGACTTTTTCTCGTGTATCTGAAAAACGAAGAAACATAAGCACTTTGATCCACTTGATCGACTTTACTTGGTATAGTACACTAAGAAAAATCCAGATCACAGCATATTTTACGTATGAAAAGTCAATTTGCCCAAAAACCTGGAAAAAGTTCAGATCACAGATGTTCTTACCGATATACGCTAGTCCATAGCCCATATGAGGAGTACCCATTCGATAAGAGCACGTTGGTATTTGCAACTCATGTACGTCTCCCATATCAAGTCGCAACTGATAAAGAGGAGTTTCGTGAGGTGGCAGAACCCAAGTATCGCTTAGTTGATCGCTGGCTGTATCAAGGCTCAAATGCATCGCTTTATGATCATGCGCCGTGAATATAATCTGAGGACTCAGTTCTTTGATGACCTTATTGCGAAACAAAGTAAAAAAGTATACTTGTTATCAGTGGAGTCGTTACACGTAAGACAAATGTATATTTGCAGTACAAGATAATACCGATACGAACTCACATTTCGCACAAATGGCCCAGGTGAAAATAACAGTGGCATGTGGCTAAGTATAACGTTCGTAGTATTTCTCTCCGTATACTCGTTAAGAAAAGCGTCTTTCGGCGCGTTTGGCATCGTGCGTGTAAGTCGGTTCACCTTGTCGATAAAACATGCAATAATTGTTTTACATCAATTTCACGGCTTTCATCTGATGAAGGTTGCAGTATGACGATAGGCACCTTGAAAAATGTCACACTCTCGTGAACAAGAGTATCAGGCTGAGCATATGTGAATTTAAATCGGTCGTGTATTCTATCAGAGATCGAGTCCTCTTCACCACCGATGTCATTGTCCCCTGGCAAGTAAATTTTCTGAAAGGCACATTTTCATGTCATACAATAACGCCTGACTGAGAGAGCAAATATGATTTAGTATCGTTATTTAAAAGTGAAACTCTCGTTAAAATCTCTGGCTATAAGCTGCGTAAATGTTGAGTGTTAAGAGTTTAGATCGGACTCATACGAGTCGGTCACATTAAAGAATTGTCAAAATAAAAAAAGAACCATGCAATAATACAATAGCTGTAATAATGAAACGACACATGTCCGTGCACCTACTTACAAATGCAACAAGGTAGAGAAAATGGGACCGATATACTTAATTGGACACTGATTGCCATCATAAATCCTAGAAGACTTATAGGATATAGCTAGAAAATATTTGTTGAATATTCTCCAAGCTCTACAGTATTATCGGAGAACCAACATTTGCTCGCTTTGCGCGATATGTCGTACCATAATGCTATCATCGGTAGAAAATATGCTATCTAATCTTCTCTTGTATTTGGTAAAGTCATCCATCGTTGAGATGTGGCCCTCGTCCATGAGATCGCCGAGAAACGCTATAACGTGAGGCTGCGAATGTCGCACCGCCCTTGAAAATGTTTTTGCCAGGTACCTGGCAGCGAGCAATGTAAAGAACATTGTAGTGAAACAGGGCAAGCGAAACAAGAACATTTCCTAGCTTTTCATTACTTACCTATCGCTGTCCCATCTGGCGAACCACGCACCTGGGTAATTCTCTCGTTTTTCACCTAATATTTGAGGATCCGCTACGAGCAGAACTTTGACACAGTCTGCGCAATTTCTGGACGACCACCTGAAGCTTTGTATCTCATAGGCAAGAAATTCATTGTATATAACTGTAACTGCGAGGATCAGCATAACCAATGACAGCTTGTGTCTGGTCCTAAAAGATATAACAAAATTAAATAAAAAATGTTTTTTATTAAGTTTATTAAGGAGACAATTAAGCAGGGTCACATTATGTATGAAATAATCTAATTGACAAAAATTTGTTGCTGGCTCTGTGAGATATTGATAGGTTTCTACTTCAGCTGGATAAAGAAGAAAATGATTTTAATACCTGTTTCGGAGTATCATTATTTTTAATAAAACGAAATGATTTGGTAATTGGATATTGATACGTTGGACATCGCCTCCTCGTTCCTCTTTATTCGTTACATCGTAGCGGAACGTTTCTTTTTTTCATTTCACTCCTTTTATTTTGATTCTACGAACATTGCGCGCTTGTGCTCAGTAGTTCCAAATAGATATATAAAATAAGAAAAACCGAGCGCGCACGCAGTAACCGTTCATTCGCAGAATGTTTTTTTCAAAACATATTACGTGTTCGATAAGTAAGTTAACGACGTGGTCAGTGCGGCCAGCATTGTTACTAGGGTTAATTAGAGCAATTTCTGTGCAATGGAATTTATTTATAAATGGGTAAGGTTAGTTTTTTTAATTATGTGGTCATTCGTCCAAAGTGACGGTTATTTTTCCATGATGTTTCCAACTCCTGGCTAAAATTGAATCACCCGCCATGAACTGTATTGGTACGATACTCGCGACGCCATCTGACGGAAAATTTTAGTATCCGAAGAAATCGACGTAAATCGCGATTGCAAGTTTGGCATACTTCAGAGTCGAAGTTCGTTCTGTTCTTCTAGTTCCGTGCTCTGTCAATCTGAGCTTCGCTCAAGAATTCCGAGTCATTCAATTGTATTAGAAGCGAAATTTTCGAAGAAGATTGTCTAAACGAATGCCTGCTGGTAAAATGGAAGAAACAGCCGTTATGATTTTGGACAAAGTAAGCATTATTAAATTCGCGATTTGTTTCTTGTTCCTTTATTTAAATGATGTTCGGATTTTTACTACTTTGAGGTTAGGGAGATTGTCGCTAGAGCTACTTATTGCAAATTTTCGGGTTCGTCGTTTCATATCTTGAGAAATACATGATTTCGTACGATGGATTTTATTGTTGAAACTATAATGGTCTATCAGTCATGTATTCTATTTTATGCTCCAACATAAGCTGAAAGCTAATCCGCTATAATATTTTATTACTACGAGCTTTGAAATGATTAATCGCTTGTTCAGGATGTTACGGAGGTTGACAACAAGCCGATAATGGGTCACTACACCGGTGGTGGCGATGAGCTAGACGTTGAGGATTTGTATACAAAATACAAGGTAAAAGAATCGCTTCTACACCAATAGAATCTTTGGATAGTTCGATACATAATTCAACCGTATTGCACAATGTCCCAAAACAGAGACTGCAACGTACCTTGGAGTTTCTGGAGGTTCAAGAGGAATACATCAAAGACGAACAACGTAATTTGAAAAAGGAATATCTGCACGCCCAGGAAGAAGTGAAGCGTATACAGAGCGTACCCCTCGTGATAGGCCAATTTTTGGAAGCCGTAGATCAGAACACGGGCATCGTCGGCTCCACGACTGGCTCGAATTATTACGTTCGTATTTTATCGACGATCGATCGTGAACTGCTCAAACCGTCGGCTAGCGTGGCTCTACACAAGCACAGCAATGCTCTTGTCGATGTTCTGCCTCCGGAAGCAGATTCGAGCATTTCTATGCTCCAAGCCGGTAATTCCCCAAGCTTACGTCGACCTAGCATTTTACTGATAGGTATACGTCAGTACGTTAATAAACCCGTTATTTGTTTTTATAAAAAAGACGAGAAACCAGACATCTCGTACAGCGATATCGGTGGTATGGACATGCAAAAGCAGGAGATACGTGAAGCTGTGGAACTGCCACTGACTCATTTCGAGCTCTACAAGCAGATCGGTATAGACCCGCCTCGTGGTGTTCTAATGTACGGTCCACCCGGATGTGGCAAAACTATGCTCGCAAAAGCAGTCGCGAGACACACGACAGGTACAGGATGAGGCAAATCCTTTTTTTTTCTTCTGGCAAATCTAAAGGTTTCGTAGTTTCGCAACTCTCGGTTTATCTTGGGCTAATTGTTTGTTAATTGTTTACAGCGGCTTTCATTCGCGTCGTGGGCTCAGAATTCGTGCAGAAGTATCTCGGCGAAGGTCCGCGAATGGTGAGAGATGTGTTTCGTCTGGCCAAGGAAAATTCACCAGCTATTATCTTCGTAGATGAGATTGACGCTATAGCTACAAAGCGTTTCGATGCCCAAACTGGAGCTGATCGCGAAGTACAGCGAATTCTCCTCGAGCTTCTCAATCAGATGGATGGCTTTGACCAAACGACCAATGTTAAAGTAATCATGGCGACTAACAGGTTGGTAGTGTATTTATCGCGCATAAGTAACGTAAATATCCACGCGATACCTGATTGACAATAAACACGTTTCTTTTTCAACATCGATGAAAATCGATCTTTTTTTAAAGATACTTTAATTAAAACTGTTTCGTCTTGCAGAGCTGACACTCTCGATCCGGCGCTCTTGCGACCTGGTAGATTAGACCGAAAGATCGAATTCCCATTGCCGGATCGTCGCCAGAAACGTCTCATATTCTCGACCATAACGGCCAAAATGAACTTGAGCGAGGAAGTCGATCTGGAGGATTACGTCGCTAGGCCGGACAGAATATCGGGCGCTGATATAAACGCGATTTGTCAAGAGGCGGGAATGCACGCTGTGCGTGAAAACCGGTATATCGTACTAGCTAAAGATTTCGAGAAGGGTTACAAGAACAACATAAAGAAGGACGCGGCGGAGCATGAGTTCTACAAGTAAAAAATATGTATATATTGGGTCTATCAAGGAGGGAATACGAAAATGCTTTTTTTTTTTCATTTTTCATTGTTCTTTCGAGCCTTTCTTGATGACCAAAGTCTCCCCTCGATTACTCTCGTATTTTACAACATTGGAAAAGAAAATTTGTTTATCACACCTCCTAACAATAAATAATTGTACCGTTTTCACGCCATGAATATCATCAAGAAGCTTTACACATTTGCGTTGTATTAAATCCAGCTACTTTCATTAAAAATTCAACAAAATTAGTCAGGGAAATAAATTTATCTGCACAGTACTCAAATCGATAGCAAACGTATCCCAATTTTCTAGATAGGATCTTTTAATGTATTTCGTTTTCTGTATCTGATGCGTGAGCAAAAACGAAGAGAAAACAAACCCATGTCAACACAATATGAATTATGAATGATAGAATAACGTTATTTTTTTTATATTGGAGTTATTAATCTCTTAAAGCGAAGATACTGACTGAGCGCCGAAGAAACCGAGAAAGTTCTCGTGTTTCCAGATTTGAAATAGTCTCTCAGAAAACCTGATCTTTGCAGAAATAGAAACAAAAACTCTTTGGCTGCTTTAGATAATGAACGTCTTTTTCTCCTTCTGCCTCTGTTTTGCCCTGTACCAGGTTCTAAAAACTTGGCTGTAGGATAATTGCGAGCTACGATCCATCGTATTGCACTTTCACAAATTTCCCGAGCATAAGCCTCTCAAGCGGTCAAAAGTACACATTTTGAGCTTTGTTTCGTCT
>JAPYZI010004561.1:0-25586 GCA_030523105.1 Ophioninae sp. A BG-2022a
AAAACCCAAAATTTCTATGAAAAAATCGTAAAAAATACCTTAAAACACGTTTTTCTTTGCTTCGTTCCATGCTTTCGACAAAAATTTTATGATATTCGTGATCAGCATAAAATTTCCGTGTATATAAACCCTTTTAATAGGTCTAGTATAAATTGAGAAAAATCGGCAAAAATTAAGGTAAATGTTTGGGTCAGGATGGTACAGGAATCAAGATTATCTGTATAATTAATTTTGGGTTAAAGGAATTGAAACACCGTTTTATCTTAATTATACGTTGAAAAAAAATCGTAAAAATATTAATAAATGAGGAAGATATAAACAATTTCGTGATAGACCTTTGGTGAAATTCAGAGTTGTAGTTGGTATATTACCGTGTCCACTTTTGGTCCCTGCCACCCTTCGTGTTCACACATTCCCAACCCTTATTATAGCAAGCCCTAACGGTCCTGCATTATGCCGTCGTTAAAGGTCAGCTGAAGGCAGATGAAAGAGTTCGACTTCTGGAGCCAAGCGTTTCAAGGTCTCCTAGGGTCACGAAAGAAACGGGTTTTCCTGAGGACAGGAGTTCAGCGTTGAAGAACGGAATCTGAGGGACCGAAGATAATGAAGTGGAGGGTTACAAAGGGATTCGAGAAAGTAGAACTGTGGGCGTGCTGTTGATTCCATAAACGGCCGCAAACGGTTGGCTGTGGACCACTTTGGATCCATTTTTGAACCGCTGGATGGAAGGGCTGAACAACCGTTGATCTTTTCATCTTGCAGCTTCGTATATTACGGATTCAATGATAAAGTACGATAATGACTATTTTTTGCGGTCATCCATCCTAGTATCGACACCGAGTTACTCCGGACTTGCTTTTTCAAGCTCGTTTTCAGCGTTTCGCTGGTCCAATCCTAAACTACATTTCTTCAAACGTAGATACTGAGAAGTCCATCAAGCCTAGTAGCTTCCTTGAGTCTTGAAACAAACCAGAAGACATTCCAGGTCCATTGGGCAGTTTCATCCTGTTTCCATTCCGGAAGCAACTGTCGCGTCAGTACGTCGCCGCTTCCCACAGGAAAACCTGCGTTTGCCCTGCGCCAACCGAGGACATGGGAGGAGGACCCCCTGCGATTATAGAGGTTGGCCTGCGGGGAGCAACTGGCACCTACATAACGAGGCTCCGCCAGCATCTAGGAACATCCACAGGAAAGATGAAAGCATCCGCGAGGGAGGCAGAAAAGGAAGAGAGATGAAGAACGGGAGAAACGAAAAGTGGTGCTGAGGAAGATCTCCTTCGGTCAGCGCCGCTTTTCGTCAAAATGTACGACCCTAACGACTCCTCGCTGTGATACAACGAACCCCTATGGACCATCTCCCGTTGCGAACGTTAACGCTCTTACTCGGCATTGTTCCTTGAATTTGTATTTTTAAACGGTCACCCAGCATTTTCGAACTCGTCGGTTATTGCGGTGAAGTCGTTCTGACTGATGCCTCAATGTCCAATTCATACGACGAGAAAATCGGATGGAACGTAATTGATGACGTTTGACAGAGGGTTCCAATTTTACAGCGTTCTCTGTGTGAGGGCCCGGATGGAATATCACTTTTCTTCGGGTAAATCGATCGCTGACAATAGCCTCAAAGATCCATCAACCGATTTCGATCGATTTGCAGAGAAAAATTGAAGCCCGATAAGTTTATCTCGCTTGGACTAAAACCCTGTGGGGTCCTCATTAGGCCTAGACAGCCCACTGAAAAAATAAGACTTTTTCGGGATTTTTTTTTGGGAATACTAATGAAGCTATCGGTATGAGGTTTTGAGGGTTCATTCTACATATATTGAAGTATGTGAGAAAAATTTTTCATGAAGTTAGTATACAAAATGGCGGCGTGGTGGTAGAAAAAGTAATACCGTTTTTCTTCGGCGCTTTATAGAAGCTTGCGTAACTTTCCAGGAACAGTAATTAGAAATAAATGAACAAGTTACTTGCATTATTTTTGCTATGGAAGTGCACAGGATTATTTAAAAATATGGTTTTTTTTACTAAAACGCCGATTTTTTTTAAATTTTGTTCTTTTCTGAAGAAGCGATCGTAATTTTATGATTAGGATGAGCAGTTTTTTTTACCAATCCCTAATATTGGGTGTCCTTTTTTATAAAATTCATTTTTCATATTATTTATCAGTTAACAGGATTACTCTCGTCGTCCTGGAAACAAACACGTGTCCTTTTCTCTTCTACTTCGAGTTATGATTGTCCCAAGCTTTCTTTTCGTGTCTTCCGTCATCATAAAGCAACTGTGAATGGTATATCGTTTCTCGAGACTGTTAATTTCTAGGATTCAGTGTTGCCTCTCGCAGCCCGTTTATCACCCTTCCAAAATAGTATACCTTCCGAAATAACTCAACGGAGTTCTGGCTCTCTTGGCTCGTCGTCTTTCACGTTCTTCACCCACACACTGTGATCGTTCACTCGGACCTCGGCTTGTGGGTAAAGCGGTGCGCCTAAATCTCGTGAAATGGAAATAACTATCGCGTGGGCTGTGATCGAACGAGGAAACAAAGTGAGAGAATTATTGTCTAAACTGTTAATCCGAGATACGGAATAAAAAAAAATCGTTCTGTTTTACAACGCTGGAACAAATTGCCTCGTGTAGAAAAATCGAGCCGGAAAGTTTACTACATTTTTTCGAACGTGTGACAGCAAACCTAGAATTCAAATTTTTGGTGGGAACTCGTAGATTGATGGACAAAAGGAAAATAATTGTTTATTACTGGAAAGAGTTAAACTGATTTTTCAAATTTCTAGATATTTTCAATTAACCTTAACGTTACAACAAGGTAGAGATTTAATAGGAATGACTTGAACAGGAAATTTTAGCTAAAATTAAAGCCAGGATACTTGATTCTAGAAGCTCTAGAAATTTAGTTAAGTTAGGATAATTTATTTCAGATATTAAGTCAAGTTAGACAAACTTTTTCCAGTAAATTCTAGAACTTTTTTAGAAGTACTGGAACTTTTTTATAAGTGCTGGAACTTTTTTGGAAGTACTGGAACTTTTTTATAAGTGCTGGAACTTTTTTGGAAGTACTGGAACTTTTTTAGAAGTGCTGGAACTTTTTTAGAAGTACTGGAACTTTTTCTTCAAGTCCCAGAACTTTTAGTAAAAGTTCTAGAATTTTTCTAGTAAATTCTAAAAGTCACATCAACGTAGATTACGTAATTTTAGAACGCCAGTTAACCTTCTAAATCTGATGCTAAAAGTTGAATCATTTTTCCGAACTTTTAACTGTTTTTTTATCTTCTAAAAAAAGCTATTTTTCCGTAATATCGTGGACATAAAAATTCTATGAGTTTCTGCTGAATAATGTGGTATTTAAATTGGAGTTCACCATGAAATCCCAATACGACTGTGACAATACAACGATCGAATGAAACAATTTATAAAATCCTTATCAATAACTCCACACTTGAATAATCGTGACAACTGCAAGTTTTAGATTCCTGCAGTCCAAAAAAAAAATCCCACCGGAAAAATAAAGTCATTTTTTCTCGTTCCTACTTCACAGAATAATTTGTCGCTTCATCCCCATACGTCATCCATCGATTTGTACCAGCTTTCAGCTCGATTTCTTCCAGTAAGCTTTCCTGTTTACCCACCACCGTGCTATACAATATTTTCGAAAGTTTCTTTACGAATTCCCACATATATATGTATATATATACAGAAATGGACAATAATAGATTTTCGGCTTGACCATTTCCTTTTTTTTCATTTTTTTCACGCTGGGCATCTTCGGACACTTGTTCTCGTCGTCACTTCCTTTCCCATGCCAAGAAGTTTTACTCTCGTGGGAGAGCGACGAAAATGAAAAAAAAAAAAAATAAATAAAAACTGCTCCCGTAGCATAATAATGCGTGGGCGTCTTCAGAAAATCGCAGTCGCAATAAGTAACCGAGTTGTCAACGTCCCCAAGCTTGGAAAAATCAGGTAAGAAAAGTCACGAGCAAAGTGTCACAAAAAGGCAGTCAGAGGGATGGCGGAGGAAAAGGAGGGGGGGGGGAGGCCGAATGAGAGGATACGTATATATGACTTTCGTCGATCGCGTTTCTTTTCAAAACCACAGGTGTTGGACACAAAGGACGAAACTCCGGAGACCTGTGCTCGTGAAGGAAATTGAGCTGTCTCCACGATTCCCTCAGGATGTTGACAAGATACGGGATAATGTATAGAGGCCAATGTGCATCCATCCTGGGAGAATAAAAAATAAAATTTTTTCATTGAAAAATTGACAAAATATTAAACGTATTTTGGATATTTTTGTTTTGGTTTTTTGATGACATTGGAATTAATAAGGAATCAATGGAATCGAAATTTAATTAATGGAATAACAGTGTAATTAATGGAATGAAAATGTAATTAATGGAATAAAAATGTAATTAATGGAATAAAAACGTAATCAATGGAATAAAAATGTAATTAATTGAATAAAAATGTAATTAATGGAATAAAAATGTAATCAATGGAATAAAAACGTAATCAATGGAATAAAAATGTAATTAATGGAATAAAAATGTAATCAATGGAATCAAAAATCGCTGTATAATTTTTGGAGTATGGAATAACTTAAGAATAATAACCGGATCGTTTTTGCATTGTACGTTGCTACGAGTTTGCTTCGACCCCAATAGATGATAGTAAAGTTATTACTAGACACTAAAATAATTACTAGACATTCGAATAAGACACTAAAATAATTACTAGACACTAGAATAAGGGACTAGTATAACTAATGACATTAGAACAATCAGCAGTGATCGAAAAATGGATACATAAAAAAACCGTTACGAATCAAAAAAGAAAAACAAAATTGAAAAATGCTTTCATTATCGAAAAATCACGTACTCTGTCCTCGTTCGTGTTCCTGTTCTTAAGACCAGATTTTTAGCCCAGGTTGAAGAATAAAAAAAACCCAATATTCACTAGGCCCATTTATCTGGTTCCGGTTGACCAAATCACTCGAGTGCTTAGGTACAATGAGGATTTCAGTGTCCGCACACAGAAGGACAGTGTACACACAAGAGGCATTGAGCGTTTTGCCAACGCCTCCTTTTGCACCCTCTTTTTCTTATTTTCCTTCTTACGCGCTTTCATTTCTCACTGTTCTTTTTTTTTTTATTCTCTCCTTCCCGTTACATTGGGTTGGATGAAATATTGTCGCTCTCATATTTACCCTCTGGCAAACGCGTATCCCGTTTCCACGACATTGGGTATCATGCACAATGCCCTCATGCCCGGAAAATCCACCGAGTAAAAATCCTCAAATATCTCCCTTCTTCAAATCTCAGCCCCGGTCTGTTTTTCATCCTCGGGTCCATCAATTTCCTCTTTTTTTTCGTTTCCCCCAAAACTCGCTGATCTTCCATGTTCGTTGGTTTTTCTCTTTTTTAAAATGTAGCGAAGCGTATGAAACGTAAGGTCACAGCTGGACACACGTCACTTGATTAAAACGTTCGACCATCAACAACACGTTTTTTCGAGAACAACAAATAATCGCACTTTAAACATTTATGATCTCAAAATCATTTCTAGATAAATAAAACGTTTGCGCAAAGGGCATTTCAAGGTCATCGGATAGCCTTGAAGGGCATTTCAAGGTCAACATATAAACTTGAAGGGCATTTCAAGGTCAACATATAAACTTGAAGGGCATTTCAAGGTCAACATATAAACTTGAAAGGTCAACATATAAACTTGAAGGGCATTGCAAGGTCAACATATAAACTTGAAGGGCATTCCAAGGTCAACGGATAACGGTCAAGGGCATTTCAAGGTCAAGGTATAAACTTCAAGGGCATTTCAAGGGCAACAAATACCCACCCTCCCATCACCCGTGTTTACCCAATATGTTCCAGATAACCGTAATCTCTCAGTAAAGGGCATTTCAAGGACAAATATCCCGATGGGCCAGAAAGAGACAGAGTAGCCAAAAAAAGGCATTGTCACAGCTCGACCAAAGCGGGGGTGGCGAGCTCATAACTGTTTGCCCGTTTGCATAAAGCGTTTCATTTTTTTTCTTCTTTTTTTTTTTGTCACTTTCTTTGGTTCCTCGATCTTGACTGCTACATTGAACTCAGCGGCTCCCGGAGCTGATTTATGTCGAGTCACTCTTGTGTATAGGTATATAGAGACATCATGGGATTGTGAGGAGACCATGCGTTCATCCCCGTGTTGCTTTGCTCGGGCTTCTCGGTCCATTCATGAAGTTGGCGCGGTGGTTAGCCTCCCTATCCCTTCGCCTCTTGAGATCCATGAATGAAACTGGCGTAGCTTCGAGGATCCCGTGCGCGTTCACGTACGACACAATTCCGATGAATACGTCTCATTTATGGTGATACTATTCATATTAGAGTGAATAGGCTGGAATGAATTGTGGGTGGGAAAAATCGTTCTTGTTTATTTTTGGATTTTCGACTGTTTCGTTGGAGCCAAGTCCTTGAAGAAAGGAAAACCATGGTTTTTTTTTTATTTTGTTTATTATTGAATTTCTTGTTATGATTTATTTTTATTTTTTAATCACGTAGGAAATAAATTTTGGGTGGGGAAACGTCGTAGTTGTTTTGTTGGACTCTCGACTGTTTCGTTGAAGGAGGAATGTCCTTGAAAAAATAGTTTGTTTATTATTATTATTATTGAATTTTTTATTGCGATTCATTTTTATTATTTAAATACGTAGGGTTATATAATTGAAATAATATCAAATAATATTTATAAAGTAATTCTAAATATTAATTATAATGGTCGTTCAATGTTATTATTCATTTGTTAATAAATTATTATTAATACTTAATGAATTCTTAATTATCATTATTCATTTCCATACTGCTATTAATAATATTATATATATAATATTATAAATAATACCATTATTATTAATGGATACTTAATTAATATTAATTAATGATTAATAATATTAATTAATTATATTATTAGATGAAATAATATTTATAAAATAATAATAAAAATAGTATAATCAATTTCTTTTTATTTTATTATTTTTTTTTTCACTTTATCGTAACACCAACCCATCAAACGACCTGGAAAATAAAATTTTCTTGAGGAACTCGAAGCATCAGTTTTCCTCCCAGGAAGAAGACTATTGGACCCATTATGGGATTCCAAAGATGACAATGCTTCCATGCAATATCCATTTTGGTATAACCTTACGAAAAATCTTTTCGCCTCTCTCGGTAAAGAAAAAAAAAAAACGACGAAAAATGCTTTTCCTGTAATTCGCATGATCCGGAAGGTCTCAATTACTCTTCCCGTGCCAAAAGGGGCTGGACGATCCTGCCCGCGCCCACCTGTCAATACCCAAACTGGGCGTGGGAGTATTCACATCTTTCTTTTTCCCCGGGTTGACGATCTTTACGGATGTTCCTTTTTTTTTCTTTTTTTTGCTTTTTGTCATCGTTGATTTTCCCATGATTTCATGCTAGTTCACTGTTTGGGTACAAACGATTCGTTCCCTTTCGAATCCAGAACGGAAGTCGACGAATTGGATGAACCAAAAGATCAAGGATTCTGTAGGAAGCCATAGCTCATCATTACCAAACGAATGGATCATCTGTTTTTTTTTTTTTTGGCAATACAGTACATTGATTGAAACTCAATTCACCTTAAGTGTTGGACCATTTGAAAACTGGATTTTATTTTTAATGTTAAAATCATTTTTAGAGTTTTTATTTAAATTTTTTAATGCCAAAAAGAAAGGAAATAAAAAAGAATAAATCATAATAAAACAATAATAATAATTGATACAGTAAATAAAAATATTCTTAACCTAAAAAGAAAAGGAACGTAGAAAAAGTAGAGATAATGATGATGGTAAATTTTATTATGCCACAGTTGACACTTTTGGGCAATTAGGGAAAGACAACAATTATAACAAAATAAAATATAAAAGTCAAATAAAATAATAACTAAGTATCAATCGAACAAAAAAATACCGAAAGTACAGAAAAATAAGCAAAAACGCAATATCAATTAAAAAAAAGCAGAATAAACCGAAAAACGCAATATGAATTTTGAACAAATGCAAAATAAACCAAAAAACGTGGAATAAACAAAAAAAACACAAAATAAACAAAAAAAAAACGCAAAATGAACCAAAAAACGCGATATGAATATTTAAAAAATGCAAAATAAATAAAAAAACGTTGAATAAACAAAAAAAACGCAAAATAAACAAAAAAAGACGCAAAATGAACCAAAATAACGCGATATGAATTTTTAAAAAATGCAAAATTACCCAAAAAAATGCAAAATAAACAAAAAAAAATGCAAAATAAACCAAAAAAATTGCAAAATGAACCAAAAAGATACAAAATAAACCAAAAAATGCAAAATAAACCGAAAAATGCAAAATAAACCAAAAAACCAAAAAGATAGAAAGAAAAAGAGGGAGAAAGGGAGAGAGAGAGAGAGAGAGAGAGATTGTAACAGAAGCAAACGAGTCAATAAGGTCAGCGTTGACCCTTGCAAGACCTTGTAAATCATAACCACGCGATTGAAGGTCAAAGGACAAAAATATCGAGTCACGTGACCCATCTTTGTTTTCGAGTACAGGTCGTCGCGTAATGGCTGTAGGATTCAAGCGTCGTTTCTTATACGTTCCGGATGCCCCTTCAAGGTCGTACACCCGAGATTCCCGCAATTCGGATGCCCCTGGTAATGGACAAGAGGACCAACGGAGGGAAAGGGCACGCGCCTGCTGTCGGTCAGACGCGCGCCTCCTCCCTGCCAGCAACAACTTTCTCTTAAGATTAACAGCACGCGCCCCAATGTCTCCCCCCCCCTCCCCTCCACCGTGCAGCTCTTGTTACCTTACGGGTCCTGGCTTCTCGCTTCCGAGGATGAAACTCCTTTTTTTTTTTTTTTTTTAATTTGTTAAACGTCCACAGCTCGCTTCCCTCTAAAAAATCAAAGAGAAAACCATTTCCGGTCCTAATAGACATTTGGATTTGACTCCGCGATATATAGGAACGAAATTTTGGAAAAATGATTTTTGATTATTTTTTATTTCGGGTTATTCGATAACCCCTAGTGTTAAATATTCGCTATTTAATTTAGAATGTGAAAGGGAAGTGTTTTTTTTTTTTATGTTGGAAAAAAGATTTAGACTTAGTTTATTTATTGTTTTTTTTTTTATAATAATTTTTGGGTAATGAAAGACATATTAAATTAGGCTTGTGTTGTTTTTATTTATTTAAATTTATTATTATAAATACGATGGTTAAAAATGAATTTTGTTTTGTCATTTTTTATTGAGCTAAGTAGTTGTTGAGTATTATTTGAGAATATAATGAAATAGAACTTTTTATTTTCTTTTGTTTTGTAATTAAAGATTTTTCATTATGAATCGAGAGAATAAATAAAATTCATTATATTTTCGTATAATACAGCTTTCGATGAATAAAAAAAATAATTTTTTTCGTTCGATTTTATGTTCAATATTTCACAATTCGAGAAAAATAAAAATCCAAAATAAAAATCCATTAATGAAAATAATTGATATAATTATTAATTACCAGAAAAATCGACAAAAAAATACATTTTAATCCTATTTACCAATAACAATACAGTTTTTTCGTATTATAATATTACAATATTTTTAATCAAATATACTATATAAATTAGATAAGATGCACCAACAAATGTTCTCGAAATACAATTTTTTTTTAATTTTATTTTTCCAAGAAAAATTTATTTTATTCTTTAATATTCATGGAAAAAAAAATTAAAAAATTTGTATTACCGGGCTGTTATCACGATCTCTTATCGTTTCCCTTATCAATCCTTTCTCGTTATCAGTACTAAAAATCGATTTTGAAAATTGTCAAGCGTTTGTGTCAGAGACCCAATAAAACTTTCGAGTGGCCTTACAATTGGCATGTTTATACGGAGATCGCATGATTTATTGTCGGCTGGATCGGTTGAGGGGTAGTTTTTCGGGGACGGGTGCAGCCACGATTTACGTTAGGCTCATGGCGCGTGGAATCTCCAAACTTTCACGCAACGAACACAAAAAGAAAACAGTACATATTTTACGGGGAGAAAAATATTGGCAGGGAGGAAAAATGAGGGTACGGGTGTACAGGGGTGACTTTTATTTTTCCATCCCCCGTTATATTACCGTGACGATATTTTTCCTAAATTACTTCTAACGCGAAGATTTTCCATGCTCGTTGCGTCTCTTCGACCTCGGCCACTCGTTCCATCCTCCCGGAAATTATTATGGACTTCCGCCCCTCTTGCACGTGCCATATATATATATATATTTATTTATTTTTTAATCAGGAAAAAAACATTTGGTTTTGGATTTTCCGTATTTGGAAATTGGAACCTGAAAATCGTTGATTGTAAAGTTTGGTAAAAAAATTATTCATTTTAGTTATTAATAATTTTAGTTACGAGAACTAATTTTAGTTTTAGTTTTTGGTTTGGAAATATGAATTAGACGTCAAGATGAAAAATATACAAGCGTTAAGGTGATTTATGGAAAGTTTCGATTTCGATAAATTTGACGAAAAGAAAGGTTTTGAGGATTTTTATGGAATTAAATATTTTATGGAATTTTTTTTGGGTCGGCATATTTTATAGAATTTTTTCGATTGAAATATTTCATGGAATTCAATGGGTCGACATATTCTGAAAAATTAAATTGAATGACATATATCGAGAAATTTCATTGAATTAATCATTGTTTTTTAATAATTAAATTATATATTTCAAGGAATTTTCTAAAATTAAATATTTTGAATAATATTATTGAGCGAAATAATTCAAAAATATCATGGAATTATATATTTCAAGGTATTCGATAGGTCGTTTAATTTTTCGAAAAATGTTAGGAAATAAAATACGTTTTAAAAATTTCCTTGAATGAAATATTTCAAGAAATTATACTGATCGAACATTTTTTCAAATTTACACGTTATTGAATATTCAAAATCTCGATTTTCAAAAGTTACAGAAGCAAAAAAATATGAAAAAATGCTTGAAAATTAAAATTAATAATGAATTAATTAATAATGAAAATTAATAATGAATTAATTAATAAAGAAAATTAATAATAAAAATTAATAAAATGAATAAAAAAAAATACATTAACCAGTATTGGATTTTATTTTATAAAAAAAATCGACCGATCCGAGACAAAGATGAACGGATTTTTTGTAAGCCCTCAAATTTTCTCTCGCTCTTCGTTCCCACCACGGCGAAAGTTGGATGGCGAGACACGCGCCATATAATTCAGAAAAGGTGAAATAAAGCGTTTCTCAGGAGTTAACAATTGTAGGGGAGGGGAGAGCTTCGATTTTGTGAAGGGAATTTTTCCCGATGGTGGTCACGTGAGAAACGAAGAAAGACGTAACCCAGAGGAAAGAGAAGCTCCAAGAGACGTATTAGAAGACTTCAACGAGGCTGTAGCGAACAAACGAGACCGGGAGGCGAACCCAAAGGGCCTTTCAACAAGGGAAGCTGAACTCTCCAAATCTCAGTGAAAAGACCTTAAATCCGTTGGTACGGAAAGAGAGAGAGAGAGAGAGAGAGAGAGCCACCGTGGCGTACGCCTCGTCACAAATCAAAGCCTAGCTCCTGACAGGGTCATACCAGAATCCGAGGCGCGTGTTATAAAATTTTATTAAATTTTCCCTACCGTTGTACCATTCGAGTGAAATGTTTATCCAAAAATTACGATCCGAGAGACTCATCTGAAGTTAGGAATCAGGAAAACCAAAAATTGCCTGGATATTCAGATGTCGATGAATCATAATGGATTCCAATCCGCATTTGAAATTGGATTCGTCGTTTGATTAAAATTCTTCATTGGAAATGACGAATTTAGAATCGTTGGCTGAGGAAATCCTGATTTAATGAGGAATTTGGAATTATTAGATGAGAAATCTTGAAGGGAATCCTAAAGGAAATCTTGAAGAAAATCCTGAAGAAAATCCTGAAGAAAATCCTGGAGCGAGTTATGAAGAAATCCTGAAGGAATCCTAAAGGAAATCCTCATGCTACGAAACCACCAAGAATCCTTTACATTTTGCTGGATAATTGTATCCATTGGAACCCATCAAAAAATTCCAACGAAGTTGCACGATCTTGATGTTTAATAAAAAAAAAAAAACTTGTCCAGTTTTCTTAATTTTCATAATCACTCAAAAACTTTCCCGAAACGAAAAAAAAGTTGTCAACTTTGTAAGTTGACAATTTTTTTTTTTTTTTCGGGCAAGTTTTTGGGTTTGTTTGAGTTTTTTTTTCATTTCTAATTTTTTTATTTTTATACTTTTCATTTCTCATTTTTTATTTTTATATTTTTCATTTTTTATATTTTTCATTTTTTTTATTTTTCATTTTCCATTTATAGTTCTTTCATTTTGTCATTTTTCATACGCAACGTTGAGCGGAACGAGGAAAAGAGAAAGATAGAAAGAAAGAGAGTAGAAGAAATTTCGTTTGCGAAAAATAAAGAAAACCTTAAGGGCCCTCGAGTATATTGGTTATAGAAGTTGTGGGCCCAACGGTAAGCAAGTTATACGATTGTACGAGTGCATCAATAAAAAGTGGTAAAATCGCGTGCCGGTTAAATAATACCTAGTCGAAAAGCCTCGTGAAAATTTCCTATCCTACCACCATAAGGAAGGGGAAGGGCTTATAAATATTCGTTATGGACTTTCACGATGTACCTTTCGATGGCCCCTGAACATCCAATAGGTAAGGAACAGCAGCAGCCCTTGGACATTTATTCCTCGTAGCCCAGTGACCTAAAACCATCGGTATTTGCCAACAGAAAGTTTGGTCAATTTTCCTACTCCCGGACATAGCTATAATCGTAAACAATTCACGTTTTCGCAGTTACGGAAGCACTGCGAAAAGTCCACGTGAAAATTCTTAGCCCTGAGTGTGTATGAAAAAGAAAGGCACGGGGGGAGGGGAAATTAATTTTTTTTTTCACATTTTTGTTGAAATTGTAGGGATTATTGATTATGGGGTTATTTAACACTTTCTTTTTTATTTCCAGAATCAATTTTCTTAAAACAAAAATCGAACTAATTTGATCTTTTAATTAGATTCTATTTTAATAATATAGAAATTATAAAATTAATCAAATATTATTTAAGACGGTATTGTTTAATATTGGTATTAAATAATATTATTCAACAGTCTTATTTTTAAATGATAATTATTTGCAGTTATTGTATAATTTACTGTATATGTTATTATTATTATTTAATTGTTATTAATAATGTTTAGTATACTATTATTTATTTAAATATTTATATATATAAATTATTGAATAATGTATATTAATCAGATTCATAAAATCACATGAATTTATGAACATTCGTACAGTTTTGCCATAATAAATATTTATACATACATATCTCTTAAATTTAATAATTAATTTAATTACTAACCCAAACTGTTGCAATAAAGATTTAAAAAGTGGTTGAAATAAATGTAAATAATTTGAAAAAAAATAATTTCATATGAACTACGATTTTATTGGAAAAAATGTATTTTGTTTTTGATCGATTAACCGGTCACCTCACATTCTATCGAGTTAAGTATATTTAACGCTGATTTTAAAACGATATTTGAGGCAGAATCATCACTGGAGTATTTTATATGATTTTTTATGAATGAAATATCACGTTTTTTCGGTTTTGTCCAACACGAATAAACGTGTTGCTTCGACACAGTTTTAAACGTGTAAAACGTGTTTTCATCAATTTTTACAGCTGAAGGGTATAAAAATAACGGACTCGTTTTTTTTTTTTGCAACGTAAATATACATTGACAGGTTACGCGGCGATGCTTTTCACCATACGTGTAACATCGGACCGGATGTTAATCCGATTAGATCGGGAGCAAATATTTGACGTCTCGACGCCCCGTAAGCGTTACGTCCGATCTCATACATCACGAACGATTCCGCTTTCCGCATCGATAGTTTGATCAACAAAATTGTGTCTAGGATTAGCACCCTCCAAAAACCACCGATAAGAATCGCTACGCTACAAACCGATTTTTATTTTATCACACAAACGACGAATCACGTGATTTTTATGGATAATTACAAATTATCGGATAATCAGCTGATATAAACTTTTTTCAAATCGAAAATCAAATTTTTTGAAAAACTAACGCGGAATAAAGGAAACGTCAGAATTTTTCGAAATTGAGTAAACTCGAAATATAGACTGTGAAAATTTGGTGTGATTTTCAATAAAATATTTAATTATATATTAAATTTTTTTTTGTTGGATTCAATATAATTGATTGAAATTATATATTTTATTTAAATTTAATAGGATATTATATAATATTAGATAATATATATTTCATTTCGTTTCATTTAATTTTATTGAATTAAATATTTTTATTGATACGTAGTATTTTTTTTTATTAAAAATTTCAAGGAATAATTTTTGTTGAATCATTTTTTATAATTCAGTCATTAATTACTGAATTATTAAAAAATATCAATGTGATTTGAAATCAAATCACATTGATATTTTTAGTTTATTTTATTTCATAAATTAAAACACAAAAAAAGTATTTTTAAAACTATAATATTATTTGTTGTTTTGAGTAAAAAAACACAATTTTTAATATTATTTCAAATGCGATAATAATACAATATAATTGTTCTCAAAATTACATTATTGACATTTAAAAATTACAAGTAAAGAAAATTCGTAATATTAAAGTGTTGATTTTATTTTTAGTTGTATTTTTGAGTTAAAAAAAAAGGTTTTATGAAATTAGTAAAAATAATATATTATTTCCATCCCAAATTCGAAATTTATTCTGACGGATTGGACTGAACGTAGAGAAAGAAAAAAAATCAAAAAAATTAATATCGATCAACGCGACAGGAAATACGAAATTACAAAAATCGTCAGAATTATTTGATCGAATAAATTCGATTTTTAGCTGAGGGTGAATTTTGGCGATTTATTGTATTCATCGTGGAAGACAGGGATCAGGACGAGTCCAATTGTAAATGCAATGGACGTCAAGTTCCAAGGAGAAATCTCGGTCTCCCAACAATCACGATCCTGACTTCCGATTCTTCGTTCCTTTTTTGTCTCATTCGTTGAAAAAGCGACATCGAGAATGAAATCTCGCAATTGATCGCATTCAAGAGCGATAATCCTCTTTCGACTGTGACGAAGGTTCTTCAGAGGCGGTGCAGTTTGTGTGAGACCAAAAAATTTGGGGAAAGCAACCCTTAAGGATTCGTCTCGGTGCAAGGTCAGCAGTACCAAAACTCCTGTTCAGTCTCGCCAGTTTGGCTCCAATTTTCACGCCTCTCCGCGTGCATAATACGTGTCAGCAAACGTCTCCCGACCAACAAACGCCAGTGGGTAGGCATTTGCGGTGTTACGAGACAGCTCGGTCGATCACCAGTTCAAAAAATTGTACGCGCCAAATGAACGAAAAAGGAGAGTTCCGTGAACGAGTCTGGTGAGATATTCGAGTATTCGAGTGATAAAGGTGATATCAGCGATGACCTTGAGCCGACCTTGAATGACCTTGAAATGCCAATTTTGACCCCGAGTGACCTTGAACTGCCAATTGCGACCTTGAGCCGACCTTGAGTGACCTTGAACTGCCAATTGCGACCTTGAGCCGACCTTCGGTGACCTTGAGCTGCCAATCGCGACGCCGGCTGACCTTGACTCGACCTTCAATGACCTTGAATCGCCAATTGTGACCTTGAGCCGACCTCGATCGCGAATTAACGAGTGTCCGGACCCAAACGCCCTAAAAACGAACGTTTCGACACCTCAATCGTCGCGATCCGTAAACAAACGGCGGAGAATAGTGCAAAAAACTGTAATCGTTTCGCACCCGGAGCTATTACGACACGTTGAATCGCTTCGCGAGTGTTAGAAAGTATCCAATCCGGTAGGACAAACACGACGCGACGAGAGTTACAATTTCTTTTTTTTTTCTTCTATCTTTTTTCAACGGGCATCACGCATCGGTGGGTAGAATTTGCAGCGCGTGTCGAAATTCGAATAATACGAGAAGACGCGCCGTGTCCGGGACGCGAAAATCATGGGACGTCAGGTCGGTCAGGTATCCGGGAGTAAAACCGGGGGTCACCGCAATTGGCGTTCCCTGACAACGGGTGGAAAAAGTTTTCGACCCACGAAAAGATCGAACGAACGAATTCTTAAGCGTGGATTTGTAGGTATACACTTTGGCCAAAAGTGGGCAAAAGAGTGGGTACGTTAAACGGGGATTTTTTCATGCTTGAGAGAGGCGCAATTCGTGCCCTTGCAATTCCCCGTTCGCACGCTTTACGATTATATTTACCGAGCTGCCGATGTGCAATAGAAAAAGGGGCGAAGAAGGGTAGTCGAAAACGAGGGGAGGGGGGTAGAGAAGCAGTTTTAGCATTTCGAAGGAATACTCTTTTACGGTGAGTAGGCCACGTTGGTCGACCGGTGTCTTGGGGTTTTGGGTCACTGGGCTACGGGGATACTTCGAGGGGATTAGAAAGTACGAATATTTATGCCACTTTCGATTGATGGTAGCAACTATCCCCTCTGCGATACCTTTTTTTTCCCCCCTCAACTTTCACTTCTTTTCTTCGACCTCTCATGGAGGATCATTATTCTCGATCCGATCCAGGGAGTCGTTTATTGATAGAACTGCGCAACGTTTCTCGACACTCGATATGTTATAACAGTACACACGTGTGAACAATAATAAATATATTTTCATAGGATTGAAAAAAAATGAGTCCTGTTTGGGTTTAATATTTTGCTAAAGTTCGAATTTTGTTTATAATTATGAGGATTTTTAATTAATCGTAATTGTGTAAATTGTTGTAAAATATATTTTGTCATATACTGATATTTTCGATGTTTCAAAAGATACAATTATTTATTATTATTATTTCATGCTTTTGGAGAAAAAAAAATATAATTAATTTTGGAATTTGTTTTATAGTAGTGATTATAATAATAACAGTAGTAATTAAATTTTACATAATTTCAATGAAATCGTTAATATAATTACGTACGTACATGATTATGTAATAATTCATTTAGAATTCAATTAAAAAAATTAAACAAATACATTTTGAAATTATTATAACGATAATGATAAAAATGAATAAAATAATTTAATGTGTTTTTCGAGGGATTTATTTTGGAGTTTCATTTTCTAACACACTAATGTTCAATGGTTTATTTTTTCTTTAACGTTTTAATTTTCAATGGGGAAAAATGAGTATTAAATAAATGAGGGGTGAAAAATTGAATGGAAAAAAGAATGAACGCATCGAGGGGTAGAATTTACAAAATACATAATTACATAATAATTAAAAAATTTGAAAAATGTAAAAATTAAAAAAAATTAAAATTTAACGATATTTCTTTGTTTAAAAAATATAAAATTTGTTGAAAAACTTTAAAAAACATAAAATTAAACAGAATTTCTTAGTTTAAAAATGAAACAAAGAAATTATTATTACAAAGAAAATAATAAAAATGAATAAAACAATTTAATGTATTTTTCAAGAAATTTATTTTGGAGTTTCATTTAATAACGCACTAATGTTCAATGTTTTATTTTTTCTGTGACGTTTTAACTTTCCTTCTGAAAAAAGTGAATATTAAATAAATGAGGGGTGAAAAATTGGCTCGAAAAAAAAATGAACGTATCGAAAGGTGGAATTTGCAAAATAGGGAAGAAAAAAAAAGAAAGAAGCGAGAAGGATTTAAATTACGATGTCACTCTACAGGGGTATGAAAAATAATTGAATTGACTCCGGGCTGTTAATAGACGGGAGGAAAAAAGCGGGGGCGAAAGAGAGAGGGAAAAGAGAGAGAGAGAGATAAAAGGGTGCAGACTAATTATCGCGGACCGTCACCCTTGGCGGTAACCCGTACAATTCCCACAAATCTGACGAAACAACGGACCAGGAACGCGCGGTTTTACACCAAAGGAAAACAACAATGCTGGCAATTATATCACCGAGTGTGTATTGATTACACCGTGATTAAACCGTAGATATATAAGGGCCAAGGAACGCGAAGGACGAACGCGATTTGACACCTGCCTGCGTTCACCCCTACTCTAAATCCAACGTCAACGAAGCTTGGCTCTATCTTCTCTCGTTATCCCCCTTAAAGATCGATCTCGTTTAATTAAACTGCAAAAAAGAAAAAAAAAACAAATTTTTCACGTGGAAAAAAAATTGATGGGTTAATTTGAGAGAGGAGTTAATGATTTTTATTTAAAAATGTACAATTAATATTTAGAAGAAAAGTTGATGCATTTTTTTGTACTAGGATTAATATTTAAGAGAAAAGTTGAGGATTTTTTTTTTAGAAAAATATAAAATTAATAGTTACGAGACGAGTTAATGAATTTTTTAGAAAAATATCGTATTAATATTTACGAGATATGTTAATATACGAGTAACATTTACAAGAAAAGTTGATGAATGTTTTTGAAAAATATACAATTATCATTTATGAGAATAGTTGATAAATTTGTTTGAAAAATATAAAATGACGAAAGTTTACAAGCAACATTGATGTATTTTTTTGAAATATATAAAAAGAAAATTCACAAATAAATTGATGAATATTTATGAAAAAAACATAAAATGTAAATCGACCCTAAAAATTGATAAATTTTATTAACAAACATAAAACCCAAATTTCCAAGTAAAATTGATAGTGTTTTCAACTAACCCAAACAAGCCCAAACCCACTTAAATTCTCCAAAAAAAAAAAAAAAAAAAAAAAAAAACACAAAATCGGGGGAGGCGAGACGATCCGGATAGCAAAAACCTGAGAAAAAATAAACGCACCGTGTAACCTAAGGGGGGAGGCTGAAACTGAAATTTCATAGGGGTACAGGGGTGCAGTAATAACGGTGAATGCAAGTTGATACGTTCACCCACACGAGAGAAGAGATTTGCAGGGTTTAGTCTTTGGGTTAGAGGGAGCCACGAGTTCCTTTGTCCTTGGAGAAATAGTGAGCGAGGGATAAAAGGGGGTGGTTCGGAAGTATGGGGGATGATTGGGGGTTGGTTGGGGTAAGGGTGGTTTCTGGCTGGAGGGTCGATGAAATCGGGTAACTCAAAGTTACAGCTATCAGGTCCAGGAGGAAAGAGAATTGATCGTGGATGGATAGGAACGAAACTGAAACGACTAGAAGGGCAGAGGGGGGTAGGGGGTGGTTACGTAACGCCATTATCCGGTACACACTGGGGGTGCACATATGGGATGTCCCATACCCGTCCCATGTGCTCGTACTGAGAAAAAAAAAAGAAAAAGTATATCGTACGGTCATCGCAAAATTATCGAACGCGAAACGGCCAAGGGGGATGAAAAAAACCACCCCCGCTCTCTATCATCCCTTGTAAAACCCTTTTGTAACCGGCGGTTCCCCCTTATTTCTCCATCCATTATTTTCACCGCCCCATTATTTATTTTTCAAACCGAAGCCCCCTCTATCTATCGTCGTCTAGTTTTTAGGGTAAATTCACCCCCCACCAAACTACCCCTTCTTCGACTCCTTTGGAAATTCAACACGCTCCCTTTTGTTGCTTAAAAATCGTCGGCCCTCTAGCATGGGAAAAGACTCTTGGGAAAGGTCACGAATCAAGGTGGTTTTGCTATACTTTCTTTAAGGGTGGAAAGTTTGGTGATTTTGAAGAAAATGGGGTTTTTGGTTTTTTTTTTTGGGGGGATTTGAAGGCTTCAGGGAGTTTGATGTCAGGAAGGAGGTTAACGAGTAATCATAAGTATTTTGATTCTTTGATTTTTTGATTGTTTGGTGATTATTTGTTTTGTGAATTTTGGTTTTTTGTGATTTAAGAATAATTAATCGAGTAAATGTTTACTTTTTGATACTTCGATCGCAATAGATCGTCTAAATTTGGACTTTTTCATTTTTTAATAATAATCGATTATTCAAATTTTGACTTCTTAACAATCAATTATCCAAATTTTTATGTCTTAATAATTCTTCATTCAAATTTTTCACTTTTAAACACTCGATTATCCTCATTTTGACTTCTCGATGGCACCAACGATAATTAATTTTCCAAATGCGACAATTAATTTTACTTTACGATGATTCAACGAAATTTGGATTTCCTCGATTTCGAATTTGGAATTCCACTTTAAAACAATGACTTCTGAGAGGTTCATCAATTTTCTCATTAACAATCTTTCCACACATTTTCAAAAATACATAAACAATAAATAATTATAGACCCAAATTTTCAGAAAACCCCAACTCCCCATAAAATCCACCATAATTTTTTATTTTTTATTTTTTATTTGAGATTTTATTAACTTTTTTCAATATTATCGAATAATTCTTTTTCCCGTGCCCATTTTTTTTTCATTCACGAAAAAAATGGATTCGCAGGCTACGTTTTTTACCTTTTTTAAAATTTTCTTTTTTATTATTCTTTTTCTTTATTTTCTGTTTTATTATTTTTCTGTGTTTTTCTTTTTTCTTTATTCTTTTGCTGAGAAAAAAATCGCGCTCGAACAGGAAGAATTCTTTTCGTCGAAAATTTTCTGGCTAACGTTTGTCGTGACTGGGAGAGGAAAAAAAGGGATTCAGAGGAGCATTACCCTCGAGAAAATCAAGCAGGCTCGACGACGTGTGGATGATGTATGTCGTGTGCGCAGTATGGGGAATTGCCGGGACTCGTGTTTGGGTATACGTGTATAGAATCGCGCGTGTTTGCGTGTATCATTGTCGGATGAAAAGGGCGAGGGTTAGGGGTTGATTTTGAGGGGTTGCTAGGGGGTTGTCGCGGCGTACCCCTGCGGGCTCCCGCGATTCTAACCGAGCCTCCAGACCCCAGAGTGTTTCCTCTCGTACTTTCGTTGTCGAAATTCATCTCGTCTCGATTATCCCTGCAACTAATTTGTACAATAAAACAAACATATATACATATTTTTTTTTCTCAAATATATATATGTATATACATATATTAAAATTTTTTTCGTTTATTTATTTATAATTTTTTTCATATATATTTTCTTCAAATAAATATATATTTTTTTTTCGCGCATATATATGTGTTTTTTTAAAAATAATAATAATGGATATATTTGTTTAATAACATTCTTTTTGTCATTTAACAATTTTTCTTTTTTTTTTTGCTGCCACCATATTTTTTTTCTCTGAAACGATTTCATCAATATTAACGTATCGCTGGATAAAATTCCAAATACAATTATTATTAATTAGTAAATAATCGAATTAATTAAATCATAACTGAATCAATAATTATTTTTAAAATACAAAATATAATAAACCGTAAAACTATTAATTGAAACAGTGAAGTAAAAGTTAGAAAAGTATAATTACACAAAAATAATTGAATCCGTTATAAATAAAATATAACTCAAGAATTTTCAATATTAATAATATAGACAATTATCCCCAAAAATATCAAGGGAATAAAAATCAATGAATTTAAAAAACCCAACGAAAAAGAGATTACGAAATCGCAAAATATCATTTCACCACGGAAAAAAAAAAAGTAATTTTTTATTATCCACAAATTCGAGAGTTATTTATCGAGGATTTAATAATTAACTATATAAATGATCAATTGAAAATCCTCCCTTCATCGCACGGTTAAATTATATTCCCTTCTGTTAAACTCTTCCGATTTCACAAAAAAAAAAAATTGTTCCCCCAAAAAAAAAAAAAAAATCAAAATACATAAAAAATTGAAAAAAAAGTAAAAATTAAGGGGTTTTTTTGGAGTTTTTGTGACACGCGTCCTCATCATTCACTGGGAAAAAAATAATTCGTAAATTTCATAGGAACCACGTTGACCCTATATATGTATATATGGATCTGGTATGACTCGTTATCGAGACGAGTGTCCCTTCTCGTATGACCACGGAATACGTGTAACGAAGCAACGAACGGGTAGTGGTAAAGCTACGCGGGAATGTGATCAGGGGCGAAAAAAAATGCCGGTCGAGTGCGAGAGGGTTGAGGGACGAAGAGGGTGGGAAGTACGAGAGGAGAAAAAGTTGGACATGATGGGGGGGGGAGTGGGGAGGAACTACGTTGTACACTCTTTTAGCTCGGCTGCTGTCACTTGCACTCTGCTTGTAACGCGAGTTTCCACCTCCATTTACTCATATACTCGACGTACCTGAATAGCTGAAATTTACACCAAAATAAATGAAGCTCCGGGAACAGGTATCCAATTTTGATCGTTCCTGCTTATATCCTTGAATTTCTTTTTTTATTTTTCTTCTTTTTTTCTGGGGAGTGAAAATACGCGAGGGAGGATTGGAAAATTTATTAAAAATTGTTCGGAATGTTTTTGATTAAAGAATGATTTTTTTGTAATTTTTTTTCCCCATTTTTGAAGTCTGAAAATAATTTTTAGCATTTTTGGAATAAAGGGCCCAATGGTGAGAATGTGATTTTTGGAATAATTTTTATATTTTGAGGATAAATTTATTAAATATAAAAATTGTTTTTTTAGGATAATTTCTTTTTTGATCATTTTTTCCCCTTTAGAATAAATTTATCCATTTGTATGAATTATTTCTTTTGGGATAATTTTTTTTTAGAATAATTTTTACTGCTTTTGAATGAATATTCTAATTGCAAGAATTATTTTGATTTGGGAATTAATTTTTGTAGAATTATTTTTCCACTTTTAGGATAAATATTCCCCATTTGTAAATAATTTACTTTAGAATAATTGAACATCCCTATTTTTTATTTTCTTATTTATCCCAGATTTAAGAATAATTGTTCTTTATTCTTAAATATCTTTATTACTGATTTAAAAAATTAAAAAATTATTAAGAAGAACTTCGTATTAAAGAACAATAATTTAAAAAATATTGAATATTCTTTAATTAACAATTAACAATTTGAAGCTTTTTTTAAATAAAAAAAAATCTTTATTATAACAAAAAACCTAATCGATATTTTTAAAAATTCTTATTAAATATATAAAATAAAATTGTTCTTAGGAAATATTTATTATTCAAAATTTTGTTTCAGAATGGAAAAAAAAGCTTTTACCGAATAAATAGAAGGCTGGTTTTTCGTAGGCTGATGTAATTCGATTATTCATCATTCGTTCGAGGTTTTTGAAGTACACAGTAAACCACGTTCTGCCATACTGTAATTCAATTATTTCCCACTACTTCAGGTTTCAATAGCAAACCTTTTAAAAATTACTACGAAAAATGTGATGGGATCTCGTTGCACGTAGATCACTCGTGTAATTTGAAACTTGCACATTCCAGTGTCAAAACTATTAAAGCTGATGAGCCTCACTTCCCTGTTTCCTGATACGTCGACTCGAATATCGTCATTCAATTTTAATATTTATCGATCAATCGTGATCTATGATTATTTCAGGATAATTTGCCAAGAGGAATATTTTATAAAACTTCTGAAATTTCACCTGTCAGTAGATGCAAACATTTTGGAGAAACTTTGCAATCAGTGAAAGCTAGTAAAATCCTTGTCAGTTTCATCGACAGGTAAATTTTATTGAAAGTTTCACGTTTAGATTTTTTATTTTATAATTCTCGAATAATAATAATAATAATAATAATTTTTATATTAATATATTTATAATTTTTTAAAGATTATAATTTTAAGTATTATTTTGTAATTTTATTTTATTGATTAATTCAGTAATCATTAAATTTTGTATAAAATAATTATTGTAGAAAATAACAATTTTTCGAAAAATAAAAATGGAATGATGAACAATAAAAATGAAAAGATAAAAAATAAACATCCTAAATTATTCATGAAACGTAAACATTAAAAATCAAACATAAAAACAAAAATTTAAAAAATTACATATAAAATAAAGGATAGAAAAATTCAAAATGATGTATAAAAATAAAACAATTAAAACCATACACAAAAAAATATATAAACAATCAAACGTAATTAAATAAAAATAAAAAAATCACTCAGTTCGATAAAACTTAAATATGAAAAATAAAAAATGTAAAAATACATAACAATAACCTATCTACTAAAAAAAAAAATAAAAAAATAAAGATTTATTTTTTTTGACGTCATCATAATAGAATTCATCGATCAGTTTTAACTGAAAAAAGTTTGTTTCGTAAGTGCATCCCACCTTCAAAACTTCCAAGTCGACATTTGAGTTATCAAAATGAAGTTTTTTTTGGTACCGATTGATGTTGGCGATTGAAAAATCGTTTGATCGATATTAAGGGGATTCGAGTATCCCCTTAATATCTAGTTTTCTGTAGCTCGAGCTTTAGCTATCCATTTGGGTCTATTGGGTTTGTTTGGGTTCGGGGCGAAACAAGACCTCGAGGAAATTGAATTACGAATCGATAAGAGTCATCTTCCGGTGGCGCGCCGATAGGGAAACGAAGTCACGTGACAGGAGTAGAGAAAACTTGGAAGTTGCGGAATGGTACGAAAATATAGGTGTTTGTAGGTCTCCAATGATGAACTGGACACACAGGTTTATCTGGTTGGTTGGATGGACCAAATCGATTTTCCAAATTGGTCAATCGTGCGAAGAGGTTTGCGAAACGTCGTGGCTGGGCAATTCACACGGCACCAACACACCGGGATATCTCATCTGCTAACCTTCCCTTGGTTTACGCCACTCCTGGCCAACGGGCAAAAGTCAAGCGCCCACGGAAATTGTTCCGTCGTGTCCGCTTCCTCCCGACTCGTGATGAGTTCCGATTCGCTCTTACGACTCGCGTTTGTACCGCTAGGGTTAACCCAACCTTTCCAAAATCCATGCCTCCTTCATCTAAGATTTCGATACTCTTCGCTCGTGTCTCGAAAGTCCACGAATTTTCTCTTTTTTCTTCAATTTTGAGTTTCGATTGGTGCGAGGATCAATACTCACCCTTGAAGAAAAAAAAAGTGATTTTTTTAAGGGAATGACGAACACGTTTCTAGCCACATCGAAATTTTTTAATCTAATTTCGCACGTACTGTTCAATGGCTTGGTATTAAATTTATTGTGTGCATCCAGGACGCTTGCTCCAAGAGGAACGTGCTCGGCATTTACCACAATTTTGAAAAAAATTGTGCAGATTGTGATTACCATGGGAGAAAAAATGCCGGAAAAATAATCTGAAAAAGTTTTTTTGCTTTTTCCCAGTCTAGTTTTGTACTTTCGGCAAAAATTTGGGCGTTTTCGTAATCAGCAGAAAATTTCCGATTATATAGAGCCTTTTAAGAAGGTAAAAACGGGAAAAAAAAATTTCGACTGCCCCCGGCCACTTTTCCGGAATCTCAAAAATCACGATATTTCAAAAGGTCGTAGGGTGAGCTTCTCTAGAGCTATGGGGATACATTTGGTGGGTTTGGAAAAGGTTTTTGCCTAACTTAAATAATGGCGTTGGATTCGTATCGATACCTCTTATAGTTTCCCCGGGAAGTCCACTTGAAAAATCGCAAAAAAAGAGGCAAAGGGGTATGTATGGAAAAATTTGCAAAAATCGATGGTTCAACTTTGAAATTCTGCCAAA
>JAPYZI010004562.1:0-17678 GCA_030523105.1 Ophioninae sp. A BG-2022a
CGAAGGAGGTATCAAGTTTGATAGTTAATAACTATTATTAAATAATTGATTATAAACAAATTTGACAAAAATTGGGTTTCAAACTACTTAAATTTCGGGTATCTAGACGGTCATACAATTTTTTAAAGAAAAAGTTAATAAATTCTATCTGCAAAGCTGAAATGGATACCCGGGTACCTGGTCATTGACCGGACGGTTAAAGCAGCATTACTCGTTAAACGTTGAATAACGCGAGATTTCTTTGCGAACCGGCCAGTCGAACCACGCACCCGCTCCATTTTCTTTAAAACAAAATTCGCGAATGCAGTCTAGTAACTGATGTGTACGGTTAGGTTAATTCGCTCCCTAACGTGTAGAGAAGTAATCAAGTTGAGCCTTCGTCATTATTCAGGGTATTAATTATTAACTCATTTACACGCCTAAACGAAGCTTATGATATTTTGTTATGCAACAATTTAATTTATCATAGCTTTCATATGGTTAAATTATATGTAAATAAATCTACATTACGGATGAAATTTGACTTCGGCCAAACTCGACCGAATTACCTTAACACAATATTTGATATTATCGACACAGTAAAAAACGAGGTTTTTGATGGAACTCAATTCGATATAGACTGAATGTTGTTAACAGATGTTGAATCTCTCTGAAATTACCAAAATCAGCTATTACTATGAAAGATTCATAACAATAACTGCCATTTTTTAAAACAGACTGCATTATTTCGTACTCCAATATTTTGGTTCAAGATGTTTTCATGTAATTGCAATTTTCAAAGAAAACGGTACACACAATTATGAAATTTTAAAAATCGTGCAAAAATGTTATGTGTCCAACTAGTATTGCTCGAGTTGGCGTCCATACCAGTATGAAAAATAAAATGATTCGAAAAGATCTCTACCTCGCGAGCAACGCTATAATATTTGCAAATGATAAAAGAATTTATGGTGTACATTTTTCTGAAAGTTCATGCTACGAAAAAAAGCAAAAATCCACGCACTTCACAATAAGTTGTGATTTGAACATATTAATTTCCATAAAAAGTACGATTGTGAGAAAGGTGCCACATGCAATGAATGAAGCTTTCGTTGTTATTCCGCGTATTTTAATCCCTACATCTCTATAGCAAATTACCCACGGTTAGATTTCCTCAATCAGTTAAAAAATCTCCTGGTTATCTGCATTACAAGCTGGTGAATGCCAATATTTGTAGGCATTTTCCTCCGCCCTTCAACTATACGTAATTTACACCACCATTCGGCTCCCAGCTGTAAAATTGATTACCTCGTCTAATCATCTTTACAGCTAATCAACTTCGTTTTTCTAAAGAAGGCTGTGACGGATGAAATAACTCAAATTTCGAGACAAAACAGTTTTTTTCATTTCGTTCGGACGTATTTTCAAATATTATTTCAACTTTCGCAAAAATAAAAAAATATAAACTTCCACGTTTCATACACACGTAAAGTATTAGAAATGTTTTAAGTGTATATGAAAATCTAAATATTTTGGTAAATCAGAAAAAAATTTCAACTAATTTTACACAGTAATCGTTCCATACATTTCATAGTTTTTTATTAGTTCAAAGAGCATAGCCTTGCAGCAGGCGCGTCGAAAAAACACATCAGCGAACACGTGCCATAACACTTGTTAGGCGCTGGTAATTGTATCTGTATACGTAGGATTGCAAATTTTTAAAGAAACTCTTTAACTTATATTTAGTATTGGAAAAAAATTTGCATTACTCATTACGTTGTAAGCGTAAGGCAAATGTTTCACGGTACATAATGTAATGTAATGAGTCATTAATATTTCTTACATTTTACAATTTAATTCAATAAGCAATGAAATTTGTTTACATTGATTATGAGTGATGGAATTCTTTTTACTAAATGTAATTAGCGATGCATTATTATTAAATTACTAATGCATTGTAAAAAGTAACGCATTATCTGCAATCTTGGGTATACGTGATATACTGATCGCAAGTATAGTTATCAAGATGCATGCTAATCAAAAGAGCTCCGTAATCGAGCGTGAAGCAATCGAGATAATCGATACGTAAAGGCAGGTCGACGACGTACGTCCTTGATTGTAGTGCGAGAGAATAAAACTGCCGGATCATAAAAAAATTATTATTCGGCATTTTAGAAGTGAATTTATAGTCTTCAGAGCGCGCACTAAAGAAATGGTGGAAATCACATGAATGTATTTATCAATATACATTACAATAGTGTAAAAATTCCACAACCTACAAAATTTGAAAAATGAAAATAAACACACAAGATCTGAATATATATGTTAAAAATATACGCATGTTATTAGCTAGCAAATCCGATGAATTCATTAAATGATGGTTCATTTATCATTTCGAAAACACGCATTATTAAATCACAAGAACTTCTGTCGCAGTGTCCTCCAAAGCTTCCTGCCGAATTGCAGCAAATACATCAGATTCTGAAGAACCTAATATATTTATTGCAATACGAAGAGAAGCTTTCGGAAGAAATGTCGATGGAGGGCTGGTTATTGTTGAAATAATAAATGAATAGTTTTAATCTCGACATTATACTCAAATTAATTAAAATGCTTTGATAACTAAAATTTAATAAAAAATTAATCAATAAATTTGAATCAATCAATCAATAACATTGCATATTGTGATGAGATGTTACTCATATCATTGATGAAACATACAACGTAGATTCACACATTTTTGAATAATAAAAACAGCAAAGGAAAGTAGAATAAAACAGTCCTCTGAAATGAAACACATCACTATAAGGCTGAGAAAATGCTCACCAATTTTAATTGCCATATGCAGAATGAACCACTGCCCGATAGAGGCACTGCTGCTTCTATCGAGTACCGTTAGAATTGTTATCGGCGTTCAGTCAGCACCGTACAGTTTGACGAGTGGTATTTGCAGTGCTGTACAGAAGAATGTACTTCTATAAGATCATTTGCTGGTTGTCAACACGAATTTATCTGTTTGGAATCGGATTAAATGCACTTGCAACAACTCATCCTACGTTATTCTATCCTTGGAGAGAACTGGACAGACTCTATCAAATGCGGTTCCCGGTTTTAACGCGTGAGTTAAATCAGCCGATTCGAATAAAATACAGACGTAAGCATTGTTACTTTCATATAGGGTGAAGTATTGCCTTATTGTCCATTTTGGAATCACCGTGAGCGGATGTTAAGTACCAGATTACTGGCACACTGTGGACTATGAATAGGTATAAAATTATGAACACAGAACGTGAAATGTCTTCACAATCGGTGGGGTACTAAAATGAAGGTAACTTTACCCTAGCCCTGTAAATTGAGCTATTACTATGTAGGTGGAGCGACCAAAATGTTAGTTCAAAATAAGGGAATCGTAGATTTACACAATGTTTACTCTTGCAAATGGCTAATTCAATAATAAATCAATATATTTAGTAAAAAAATCATTTGAACACTAAATTCAATTAACTTTAGTTAAAACAACTTAGATATTATAATTGTCCACTGTCAATGATTATTGAAGTCAAACCCAATGACATTCGAATGTGCTCGATTGAGGCTTTACCAGCGATTATATATCTGTTCGAACTATCTAACAAAAAATTAATTTAATAGTTTTTATTCCAATAATACTTTCCAATCACATTATTATCCATACTTATCCAAAACTTATATATTGAGTCTTTCAATGATTTCTGATTGACTTATAATCCAAATAAAGTTTTCACTATGTTCTTTATCCGAACAATACGACAAGGTAAAAATTGTAGTTATTTGAAGCTTAGCGTAATCCCTTCATTTCCCTTCGTTTTGTAATAATGCTATCAAAAGTCGGTTTCCTATGATCAACAGTGCAAAATTAATATTTTAGATTAATGTAAAGAATTAGAGTTCTTCATAGACTAATAGTCCATCAAGAACTCTAATTCTTTACATTTCTGAGAATCTTCATGATTTTTTAATATATATCTAGTATTACCTTGAGTACACGATGGAAAGAAATATACGATAGTTATGGCAAATATAGTGGGCAACAAAACTTTTGCACTGTATCTTGGGACTTTTGTCTCCTTGGAAGAATTGAGACGCCATCTTATTGAATACTTAATTGTTGCCAAAGAATATAAGTTTGTATTTATAAACATATCATTTCCACGTATAACAGGAAACAGGGTTACCCTATAAGGAACACAAAAGTTGCATACCACTAATAATGGGGTCCTAGTCAAAATAATAACCTTTATTAAATCATAATTCAAAATCTTAAAGATATAATGAAAAATTGTGTTTCGTAATGTCATTTTTATGTAATCAACCATTATTTCATTCTCATTGAAGAAAAAATATGCTTCATTCAAATATTATTTATTCAAAAAGTGTCAATTCAAAAGTAATTGGATGGGTCATTGATAATGTGGATGTTCGAAAAGCATTTCGATATTTAGCTTTGAAGAGCCTGACAACGAAATAATTGTCTCCAATAGTTGTTTCGTGGTCTTATTTTCGAAAGCTGCTAAGTAGTTGTAGTCGATATGTACATGGGGCATTCCATACCGATTCGGCCTGGGTCTGATTTATTTATTGGGTAGTATGCGAATTTTGCGTAATACGATCATTTTAGATAATAAAAGTTGAGATAAGAAATAAAATCATATTGTTTATTGCAAAAATGCAACGTTTAGTATATATTTTAAAAAATGTTTACATACCTCGGAACTAAATTGTTATACCTGTAGAAGAAAAAAAGTTGCGGGTACATGTTTTTTGGATTTTCGTACCTCGCAGAGTTGATATTGTCGTTCAATCCGGTGGCTAATAGCAACCTATAATAGATAGTCCTATGCGACACCCGGTAATATCAATGTCGATACAACCTTGAAAGGAGATTGCATGTTTATATAAGTGGAATTTCTTCGCTCCCTCTTGGCCGTTTGTTGCACGGCGAATGTTGACGAGTTTTTAGCGTATCTTTCGGCATTGGAAATATTCACAATAATTGAAGTGAGTTGTTTCACAATGAAAGAAATATAAGTCAAAATATTCGATACGAATTGTCTCATTTCGGGGAACGCCGTTTTCATATTCTGTTACATACATACAACGTTAAAAAATTTTACATAAATACAACGTTAAAAAATTGTCTGTTAACTATGACTTGTGGACAAGACAAAATAAAAATCAAAGTGAAATGAAAAAATAATGCATTTTTCAACTATGAGACATTCGGTATTTCTCATAAAATATTATGACTGCAAATATTGAATTGTACGTAAGAGATGTAATTCCAATTAAAATATTAAATAATTGTTTTTTTTGACGTCTTTGTTTTAACATATAATAGTCATCTATTGGTTTTGAATAATAAGTTTTTGGCGTCCTCCAATGTTTTAAATTCTTATTTTTAAATCATAAATTGGACAAGCTACAAAAACAGTAAACGCAAAAACTTAGTCAATTAAAAAAAATTATGATCAGCTTATGAAGCAAACTAGCTTCATTATATTGACGAACAGAGCAACAATTACTGACCGAAATGTGCGTACTCAATATAATTGAACGATTAAACGAACTTACCTGTAAGTGATGTTCGATCGTAATTATATGTGGCGCCTCTCCCAAAGGATCAGGATGTAGTACCCGTACTCGTTGCCAAAATAACCAGGGATATACAGTCTAGAAATTTTTTTGTCCGTATTTGGCTATGAATACCTCTGCGTCCTTTGTTTCTCCATCTTTTCAAAGTAGCCACAACTTCTTTAGACTATCTCTCGAAGGAAGATGGATGTGCTAATAATTTGTATAGACATTAGGAAGGGACTCTGATCGTAATTATGTGAAGCGCTTACAAGTAAGTTCGTTTAATCCTGTAATTGTATTGTGCGCCACTTCTTCAGATCCGGGTGTCGATGATTGAAGTTGATGTGGCACAACGTGCCACATCTTTTACTGCTTTTAACTTTAATGCTTTTAATTCTAAGCCATTAATGTGTGATTTCTTCTCTTGAGGTTCCAAAAACCTTAAAGAGAACATAAAACCTGAAACGTGTCTTTTCTCATTTCCGCAAACAACTCATTTAAAAATAGTGTGTTCTCTCATTTTCACCCGGAAAGCGATGCATCAAAGCAAATTTTATAACGAAATTCTAGAATCTAGACAGAATTAGAGGTTGAGCGATGGGCTCTTTGGCACCAGACGAATCTGAGCATGCAATTAACAATCCAATAAATTTGGGAAGCTCTCGAATCATACAGATCCTTTTTCGTCGAAATTTCTGAATAGAATCTTTTTTTTGCCTCTCACTTTCCAAGAGTTCTAGGATAATTAATCGCTGTCTTTCTATGCTCTAGTTTAAAGTGCTCGTTTGGGATAAATTGATCTAATTTTTTGCGATTAAGAATAAATAAATTTTTGTCATCCGGTTTCGAGACAAGGAATATGTCTGAAATGAATTGTTTTTCAGTCTCATGACATGGCTCAATAGCACCCTTCTCTGGAAAGTTATTAATTAATTCACCTACTTTCGTTTTTCCGTGCTCAATTTTGTGGTTTCATGAAAATTACTCTCAACAGGTCGCTTCACGAAATAAATTTTATCGCCTTTAGTACATGATAATTTTAGATTATCGGATGTGATACTATTCCAATCTCTCCAAAAAGGCGGTAGTTGACCAGGAATAGGACCTGCAGAGCTATTTACCACCTGCGTTGTGGAGCACTCCCTTGTCTGTGAGTCGATCGTTCATGGTCCTCCCGTTTCCGAATTGCCGAGAACTTCGGAGATGGCTGAGACCGCCGCGTTTGTTTCCTTCCGTCCGATTCCATCGCCTGACGCTGTACTCCTGATGTGCGACGGGGCGGGGCTCGGAAGTTTTTGAATTTGGGGCATTGAATGATTTTCGTGATAATCAAAGATCTTTTAACACGTTGAAAGCCACGTCACCCAGACCTGGGTGACGACTATGTTTCCACAGGGGCCCCGTCACCCGTAAACGGGTGACGCTATTACATTGTATCGCTCTTCCTTATGGCGCTGTTTACATTCCGGGATTTGGGCCCCGGGAGAAACTCCGCCGATTTACGCTGGGCGTTTAACGTGTTAATGCGCCTTTCAACGTCTTCACAGCCTCGATTTGCTTTCCGTATAGCCATTGGTCTAGAGTTGATGCGCTTAGAACCATTCTTTACAATTTCTTCTCAGCGCACCATTAACTAGTTCGATATTTTGAGAGCAAATTTTCGGGTCACTATTATTTTTTTCCTCTAATCTCGAGGATCCAGGGGTCTAGATTTTCGTTTGGTGATTTTGTCATCTTTTCTGAACTATCAACATTACCAATCTTTCATTACCTCTGTGCTCGATTCCTCATGATGGCTGCTAAGACGACGGCTGCTAAGATGGCTGTTAAGCTGCTAAGACGTCGAGGATGAGATAACACTGGGAACATTCGATTTTCGAGAGAGGGAACTGAATTAGCCGTTTTTGCGTTGATAGTTTCGATACGAACGAGATTCTCGACTGTTCTGAACACTCAAGTCATCCGACGAAGGTGAACTCGATTCATGACGATGACCTATAATCCAGTTAAATTATGGGGATGGCAGAATTTATGTTTATATAAGAACCTATTTGAACGATTTTTGAGTGGCAAGAATGCATATCGGTCAAAGTGTCGTTCACAGTTCATAAAAATCAACTAATTTTTGTTTGCATTGGCCGCACTTTTTCTCATCCAGGTTATGCCTTCGAGAGTTGCAGACGTATGTCGAATTTATTGACAAGTTGGAGCCCATGCAGCGTGTTTTTCTCCCAGCACGGACCGCGCCCTTCCTCAGTGAGGTCAAACCTTCATGAGTTTCCGATTCCTATAGAATGTCTTCGTCAAACGATCGGTAGGTTAGAGCCTACACAAGCGTTGTTATTTACATCCGCAAGCTACGATTCGTGATCTTCGCGGTGATCCGATCGAAAAACAGTCTAAAAAAACACTCTCTACTCACGTCGTTTCCGTTTGTTCCCTTGCAGTCGGTCGAATTGCCAAATTATTTTCACCAGACCCTTTTTGTAGCTTTATGATTCGTTAGAATACCGCCGTTGCGTTTTTTACCATCTTTGTTTACGGTATTTAAAATCTAATGCGGACAACGCGTGCTATCTTTCCGCACGAGAAGAAAAATGAAGAAACAGAGGCCGCAGAGGAATTCATAACTTACTAGGGATAAAATTTCTAGACTTTGTATACGTGGTTACTTCGACAACGAGTAGGAATACTACATCCCGATCTGAGCATGTAAAATACAATCCAGATCGATATCGGTGGATAGGCAGTCGGAGTAGAATGGACGGTCACTGAAGTACAGCAGCGCTACGCGCAGCTGATATTCGGAGTGGTGGCCGCTTTGCTATGCCCGGCTGTCACATCGACCAGTGAGCAAGGGACCAATTTTTCTGAGGTCTTGATATACATACTTCAAGAAAAAGTCTGTTTACTAAGGAATTAGGATAATAGAGGGCCGTCTATACTGGTACGGGTTTTTCACAGTTTTCCCGTGCCCTCGACAAATGCAGTACAGTAGTGTAGCTTAAGTCGGCTGCGGCCGAAATAGCAGTGGCTAGGTTCGAAAAAGTAAAAAAAGTATAGGGAAAAAAGTCGAAAAACAGAGCAAGAAAGAAAAGAAAGAAGGTATTGTAAAAATCCGCAAGTGTGTACATGGAATAAGGTGAATAAATAAATACTAAGTATAATCCATAAAAAATGTATGTATAGTTAAAACATTTATTACATGAAGTGTAATAATTTACAGTTACTCCGAAAATACCGTACTGTCCCCTAACTACCGTTGATCTATTTGTTCTCATTATGGGCCGGAGGAAACCATACCGTCATATTTTTATTATATTTACAGTTGATACCTGGTCACAATACGACAATCCCGAAGAAGGCAAGGCTCGAGAAGGTGATATAATAGAACGTCCTGGTTCGAGAAAAACGATGACAACTAATAAAGATCGCCTTTGGCCCAATGGTATCGTTCCATATTTTATCGAAGAATTAATAGGTGATTATTGTATACTAACGTTTGAATATTTAATAATTATTACATACTCGTATTCATATGAAACGTATTTATAAAATTTACCAACGTGGTAGTGTTTTTAAAAGTATGTACCACTAGTTTTCCAGAATATTGAAAACCTGAAATACATCTTACTATTCTAAAGTTCGGAGAATATTTAATCCCGTGTAGAAAATTGACAAGGCATGTCTCATAAAAATAAAGGTCTTTAAGGGCTTATTTAACGCTTACGTGTTAAGAGCAGACTAACAAACCCTTAGCGCGACATAATTATTGCAACCATACATTTTTAATGCCTTACTGGCAATTCCATTAGGAATTAGGGCAATTAAAAATGTATAGTTCGGTACTGATGGGGATTGCCATTAAGGTATAAAAAAATATTATGTTTCAAATTTACCAACCCTTCCAAAATTTACGTACTATTCATATCGTCTATATATAAACATGGAGTAATGCCAGTTATATATCCATTAATAGAAATAGCATATGGGGCCGCTATGGTTTCTGTAAAGCGTAACTCAGACAACCTTCAAGGCCTTCATTAGTCTGCTTTTAATGACCCTCAGTAGAAAAGTATGACCAGCTACTGAGAGCCCATGTGAGAATACCTGATAAAGGGCCCTTATAAAATTGAGAAAATGCTATACGGGCCCGATAAAAGACCTAGTTCAACGTTCGTACGGGATATTCTTCTATTAATAAAACTCCGATACATAAAACCATGCATGAATTTATCTTTTGAATATTTTAATTAAAAAATGCTTACTGCTTACTTCCACAAATTTCATACACAATATTTCTATTTAATTTTAACCCATACTTGTGAAAAGACTTCGTTGGCTGAATTACAGTTATGTCAATAGTAGGTAACGAAAAATATTTTGCAGCAAATACACCAGAGCAATTAGCTATTCTGGAGGATGCTATGCGAAAGATAATGGAAGCGACCTGCTTGAAATTCATTCGAATATATCCAGAATCTGACGGAACATTCCCTGTTTCTGCGTGGGTAAACATCACTGGCAACGATCAGGGTTGTTACTCTGATTTGGGTCGTGCGGATGTTTCTCCGAGTGTTCTGAATCTCGACGTTCAGCGATGCTTTCACACAAACGGACACGCAATTCATGAAATTCTTCACACTCTCGGAGCTTTTCACGAGCATATGAGGCCTGATCGGGATAAATATATTAAAATCCTTTGGCAGAATATAAGAGAGGGTAATGACGTAAATGAACTCTATTATTTCTTATTTTTCGAGGGTAGGACGTCACGTGGTTATAGTGTGGGTAAGTACTAATTACACTCCTAAGGAGTGACTGCCAACTCAGCCCCATTTCTGGAAAATCGCAGGTTTATGTTTACCACTCTTCATAGCTTGTAAAATGCGCTTGATGAAAGAACAGAAGGAGTAGTCAAGCGGTTAGCGAATGAGAGTCTCGTCCGGACAGTCCGAATACACATGCCGTTAATTTCTTTTTAAGCCCTTGTAATTTTCCTACGTACGTCCACGTACTTTTCGAGTACGCGTACAACGGTGGAATGATTGATTTTTAATGAAATTACGTGCAGGAAGGGTTTAACGAAATGACCAGGAAATATAATATAAGTTCTATGACCCTGTTCAGTAATTGAAAAAAGTTTTCCAAGCAATATTTCTTGTTTTTATGCTTTGCGCGTGCACTCGTATCAGGGCATATCACTGAGGGTGCTATTTGTTGTACACACAATCGAAACATTTAAATAGATAACACCACGAAGACAACACCATGAATAGATGCTAATTCCCTATCACCGCAATCGCATCTTTTTTCCTCAATTCCACCGTAAAAGCCACTGTGATGAAGTTTCGGGAATATTCTTTTTCGGTTTGTTCCCGGTTCGCAGCATGCAATTAATTTCAAATTTCAATTTAATTTCAGGTATGCGTCACATAGATATGTGAGGCATACCGATAATAGAATTGAACTATTAGTATATTGTATGCAAGCTAGCCGAAAATTAGTAATAAAATAATACGTCATCCATGTACCTTCTCATGTTATTATATGTTAGAGTCGGTAGTTTGTCGCGTAAAAATGAATACATTTTTATCATGTCTTCTTGCAATGTGATTTGCTTATCATGTTACAATAGATATGAAGCATTCTGAAATGTTGGAAAGCTTCCATGGGATGTAAACCAAGGTTGACCCAACTATCTGAACCATAAATACTGTGGTAAACTTCAAGCCGCGATTACTCGAAAACGTAGCCGAGTTGGTACCCAATCTTCAGGCCTAATAAGTCGATTAGTAAATACCCGTAATCTTAACCTATAATTTAATGCACCTTTCGGACAGTCCCTTCATATGTCTAGGCCCGGAAAATTTTAGACAATTACCTTTCATAATTTCCACATTGATACTACCACCAGTCCTACAATTTTTATGAGAACAGCTATAGGAACGACACTTTTTCTTGCTTTATTCATTCATATATTTCATGGTGAAAATTTCATATTACGTTTATCTCATATATCCTATTCCGTTCTCGTCTTTTAGCGTTCAAATAAAAAAAAACTCGTACAGAACGTGAAGATCATTACGATATTGTAGGTAGGAAAAATCCTAGATTTTTTCAAACCTAAAATCTCAATCTTGCTGTGCTATGTGCGAGTAACTATTTAAAGTACTGTGCGTACCCTATAGAGAACGTGTATAGGGTTTTTAATTCGCATATATAGAATCGCATCCTAAACTTAATCTTGCAGCTCTAGGACTGCAATCCTGATGCAATAAGAAACAAATTTTTGCCAAATTTCATTGAATAAATACAGACAGCTAAATTTTAATGTGCCATAATATACCTGCACTTCAAATCTTTAGAAACATAACCGACATTGAAAATTCACGCTCACATGCATCTGAACATACACATATTTGGCAAATTTTATTCTAAATTTTTGACCGCTGTATTGGATCCGCCATCTGGGAATTTTGGGATTTTAAAATACTCAGTTTTTATAAAAATTACTATTTTGGATTTGCATCCGTCCAAGTAGATTAGATATTTATAATTTTGGCAATATGATTTTAGCCTTGGATCCAGAGACCTCAAATATCATAGAATACTTACTTTCGTCAAAATCCTCGGAACAATGATTTACTGAGTACCGTGAACTAGGGCTACATTGAACAGGTTTTGAGAGATTTTTATATGTAATATTTTTTTTTTTTACATCGCTAACGGCGGGACAACATAAACCTATTATGCCTATAAATTCGGCAAATTCACGAATTCTACATGTCTTTTTTAATTGGAATCGTTTGATTTCTTTGTTTACGCGATTTCTTTTTTCTTGAGTCAACTCGATTATCATTTCTTCTGAGTTAAACAAAAAATCAAGAAATTTGCATTTCTTTGATGGTATCAGATGACATTTGTCCTTGTTAACAACAAAACCGAGTTTTTCTAAAAGTGTGCACGTAAACCGGACATTTTCTTGGGATTCATTATAGAATGTACCGAATAATGGGATGTCGTCAAGATAAATTTTCAATGTAAGACCTTTTTGTCTTAATTTAGTCGTTACTGGTTTCAAGATCTCTGTAAACGTATTCGAGGCTGTCGAAAGACCAAATGGTAGACAATTAAATTCGAAAAGCTTTCCATCATGTAAAAATCTGAGAAACTTTCGGTCAGTTCCTGCTATGGAAATTAGATAATACGCGTCCTTTAGATCTACTGTTGCTATTAAACAATTTTTGCTCATTAGGTTTCTAGCTGTCTTGCGGTCTTCCAGTTTAAAATGTTTTGTCTTAATAAACTCATTCAAAAGTTTGAAATTGAGGATAAAGCGATTAGTGCCATCTGATTTCAGAATTAAGAAAATATCTGATAAAGATTGGTCTCGTTTTTTGCGACATGGTCTTATAGCACCCTTATCTAATAGTTTTGAAATTAACTCCGACATTTCGAAAAACTCTTTTGGGCTGAGAATACGTTCTGGTGGCAGACTAATTTGCGATGGAAAAGATTCGAATGGTATTGTATACCCTCGTATCCGTGATAAGATATACGGATCGGAAGACAATTCTTTCCATTTTGAAATAAAGAAACGGAGTGCTCGCGTATTTCGGGTTGCCTCGTCGATAAGTCGGAACATGTTGAGCCTTCAAGTTTTGTGATCTTTTCCCGCCCCAAGATAACTGTGCTAATCTTTGATTTGTTTGAGGGCGACAGGGCGGAAAGTTCGAGTTTTTTGTGGTATTATTCGTTTGAGACTTCGTCACTGGTCGAAGGTCGCGTTTGCAGTTTTCCAATGCTTTGGCCGCTTTTAATTTTTCTTCGAGCTGTTCTTCAAATAGCAACTTGTCGGGCGTAGTCTCCGTTAAAACTTCTTTAAAATTTCCACTCAAGTTTGTTAATATTAGATTCTTTCTAATGTTTGATTCGCCATGCTATATATCTGCCAACAGTCTTCCAATGTTACTTCGTTGCTCAAAAAAGATCAAATTATCTTGAGCGATGGACCTTTCCAATATGTTCAGGAAGGTTTTCCCGACTGTTGCTAAGCATGCTGTAATTTTTGCCTGCTCGGCTTCAATGCCTTCATCTCTTTTGATGATCGATTCTTGAAGAGACGCCCGAACCTCCGGATTGATTTGGGGGGGGGGGGTCTATTATGTCGCAATTTTTTGGCGGTGGGTATATTTTAATCAAAGCCATCCTGACCTCAGATGGCAAACCTCTCTTTAAAATTTATTCCCAGCGGATGCTCAAGTCTTTTGGGATGGGATCAGCCAAACAGCGATCTTCTACGAAACGTTTTCCCATTATCTCCAGAATTGTTTTATCAAGGATAATTTCGGCGCCCTCCCCTTATATCTTAGATTCGGAGACCTGAGGAAGGTCAGGGCTGTCCGTTTGCTCTATGACTTTTGCAGTTTTCGTAGTTGGCGTTTCAGCCCGGTGTTCGAGGTTTTTCTCTCTCTCAGGTACGTAGTTATCAACGGACCGGATCGACGTCTGGCTTTGGCACTCGTCGTACATATGAACGGCATCAGGAGAGTATCGAGAGTAACTGTAGTCATGTCGATGTCCTGATAACTAATCGATAATAACCGAAATTTATTTCAAATTCTATAGAGAAACGAGGTTTCGTATCTAATCACCATTATTGGTTCTGGCCTGAGTATAACTCTCCGTGTAGGTTAGAGCCTACACGGATGGCCGTTGATATATTCATTTCTCTGAATAATCATCCATAGCTCGAGTGACCAATAAATGAGAATGCTTCGATAAAACTCTTCGTGTAGATTAAAGTCCACACGGATGGTCGACAGTATAGCCCTGATAATTAATCTCATGCGAGGCTTTTTTTCGTCACTAAACCTTTTCATTGAGTACCTTGAGAAAGCATGCGTCAAGGAAAAAATCGACAATAAAGTAAAACATATTCTCAATGGAGACTTACTGCGTTTCCTTTTTCGTTCTTCTTTCAATTTTTTTTCTACGAAGAAATTCCTCCAATCTCTTGATTCGCTTGTCGAAACAAATGTCCTTATCTTCGCTGTCTGTCGGTGTACTCCTTCCACGTTTTCTATTGATGTTCAGCTTTGGTTTTTTTTTTGTTCACCGCGAAATTAAATAAAGAAAAAACACGTGTGGTTTCACCCGCACCACAAAGAAAAATGAAGGTGACGCGTTACCAGCGTAAACAGGACGCGGAGAACAAAAACGAAAGCATCTATATATGCTTTAAAAATATGTGGTAACACCTGAGAGAAATGAGGGTACTACGATTGATCTTGAGGAAGAGATGCGAAATACAATGAAATTGTCATCTTCATTTCCATGAGCATAACATTTTACTTTGTTTCCTTCATTTTCAAGCCAGACTTTTATAATTTAAAAACAAACATAAACAAAAGATATACGTTACCTAGTATTTTCGAGTGTGCTCTTTCAGAATCTTCGGTTAAAGTTGGGGTTTGTCCATTAGGAAAAAAATATGGCAGTATTTAAACAAAAAAAGGAAAAATTGATGACACGTTGAAAAGTGCGTATTTTTTTAGCCATCGGTGCATACAATAGTGGAAATGGAACAGTACATTTTTTTCATTCGTCGTCGTCAACATTTTTACCACCAAAATGGCGCTTTTCACCCCCTGAGTGACACGAAAAATTTGACGCTTATTGTCCCAAGTGAAAAGGAGTTGGAACGAATTTCGAGGTCGCTGATTATGATCGGCTCTTAAATCTCCGAAATTCAAAATGGCTGAACCAATACGACGGAGAACAATGTGAAAATTTATTTGAATTAGATAAAATGTTTCACTAGGGGGTTTCCAAGGTCGCTGATTGTGATTCTGCGTTCAAGATTCCGATATTGAAAATGGCGAACCCAATATGGAGACCAAAAATGCCAAAATGCAATACAGGATATGTCCCGCCAAAGCAAACAAGCTTGCTGTTCTAACTGTTCAAAAGAGAACATATATTTATTGTAAACAGTGTAATGAGTACTTCTGCAGAGCGTGTGAAAAAAAAATTTTTTTCTCTGGGTCTTGCTAAGAGTAGAATGAAGAATTATAAGTAATGATGAGAAATTTATAAAAACGTATCTTTTTACCTTCCGTATTCTATCGAAAAATGTGACCTTACAAATACAAAAGACAGATTTATAATCAGCGACCTCGAAAGCCCCCGGGGGCAACATTCTATCCGATTCAATCTAACCTTTGCAGTTTCGTCCACTATATTGGATCCGCTATTTTTAATTTCGAAATTAGAAGAGCAGAATAATAATTAGCGACCTCGGAAACCCCCGGGTGCCATATTCTATGCAATTCAAATAAACTTTTGCATTTTTATTCGGCATATTGGATCTGCCATTTTGAATTTCGAAATGTTTAGAGTAGATTCGTAATCAGCGACCTCAAAAACCACCGAGGACCAATATTTGGCCATATCCAACTATTTTCCATTCGGGACACTACGCGTCAAATTTTTCGTGTCACTCAAGGGATGGAAAGCGCTATTTTAGGGGTGAAAATGTTGATAACGACGAATTAAGGAAGAGTATCGTTCGATTGCCACTATTTTATGCACCCATGGTTAAAAAAAACAACGGACTATTCACCGGCTTTGATGTGAAAACAATGTTGATAAAAGTGTCGTCGATTTTCTCTGTTTTTTTTCCGTCTAAAAGCCGCTATATTCTTTTTTTCTTAACGGGCAAAATCCAATTTTGACCCCAGATTCGGAAAGAGCGCACTCGGAAATACTAGGTTATGTTTATCTTTTTTTAAAATGATTTCTGTAATAATAAAATTCTGGCTCGAAAATGAAGGAAAAAATTGCGATTCTTGGGCGCTCATAGATTGATCAAATATTTCTGTCGAAGGTACTTATGAAGGCACTTAATCAGTCTTCTAAATAATTATTATTATAATATTAGCGCAACGCTAAGCACTCCCAGCACCGCCTGCCGCATAAGGCCACACGCATCAATGCCGGTACGCGAATGCCGTGATGTCGGTGCGTTGTTAAAGTAGCCCCAAAAACTGTCAAAGTTATCCTGGATGTCAGAGTAGCCGCAGTTCATGGGAACATTCAGATGAGAATAATAAAAAGGGTTTTTTTTTTTCATTGAATGCCAATATAAGTGTGATAGTGCAAACGTAACAAGTTTTTCTGCTCTGTGCCACTCACAATCACTAAATGCAATAATACTTCAGTGTATTAAAAAACATCTTCATCTAATCTTTGTAGTCAGTAGCTTATTCTAAATATACGGGTTATCTGTTTGCAAAAATCTTAGATAAAGATGAACAAAAACGTCCGTTTCGACAAAAAACAGTGCGGGTTCTAACTCACCGTGTATTTAGCATAGGAGATTCGGCGAATATTTTTCGCTTCGGAGTGCTCGATTCATTTTCCGATCGTTCAAGGGTGTTTTCGGCGAAAAGAACCGTGCGTGGTTCGGCCCCGAGACCCCCCCGAGGACGGAGTTCGATTTTTTCGAAAAGTGTGTGTGTGTGTGTGTGTGGTGTTTCGCAGCAGCAGCGGCGGCGGCGGTCGGCAGTCGGCGCGTGGCGAAAAACCCTCCGGAGGTGCGGGGGGTCGGAGGAGGAGGAGGAGGAGGTGGAGGAAGAGGAGGAGGAATGTTCCGGAAGAATAAGAAGAAGAAGAAAAGAACAACAGGTGTTGCTGTTGCGTCATTTTTTTTTTTTATTAGATAACATCGCATCGCAGCGGGCCGGCCGGCAGGCTGGATTTTCATAGAGCATTTTTTTTATCAATCCACGAATTGTGCGACGCATCGAGACCCAGCCATTTTACATACACTCTGTTTCCCTTCTTACGCAAGACTTTTTCCACAAAATATACATCAGGCTGTTTTGTTAGCAATAATTCGTACTCATAGAATGCACCTTCTATGTCAACATCTCGCATGTCGCGTATGCGATACGTGACCGGACTGGTTCCTTGAATGCGCATAATTTGAAAGATTTCCGTTGTCCAATTGGGCGTGTATCCTTTGGCAAACAAATTTTTGTATTTGCTGATGCGAACATAATCACCAACTCGAAATTTCC
>JAPYZI010004563.1:0-24987 GCA_030523105.1 Ophioninae sp. A BG-2022a
TATATATATCTAACCAAAAGTTATAGAAAGTTTACACTTTATTTAAAATGATTTTTTCTTCTGAACAAATTTTTACGAGTTTACGTGGGTATGTTGCAAGTTTTTAGATGAAAGAAAGAGAGGAATATTGAGGAGCGATGCTGCCACTGAGAATCCCACTTTTCTTATCCTCAACCTTCTGGGTCCTTATGAATCCATATCTACGAAGAGAAATTCCTCTCCGAGTGACCTCTCTCTCTCTCTCTCTCCCTCTCTTATCCCTCTCTTTCCCTCTGTTTCCCCTCTCGATACGGCTAGTTATATTGGTTATTCTATACAATCGTGAAAAGTCGTAATTGGACCGACCCGGCGATATTGCGAGGGAAGCTCTTAACCTCGCTACTCGGCCCAACTGAAAGCTCATTCGTATGCTAACCAAGCTGAGAGTTGAATTCAGAATCCGTGAATACACAGCAATACGCGTATAGATATAACGTTTGGAAAACGTCGCGTGACCACCCTTCGACGTTCACTTGCATCTGCTCGGTTTCCATAAAAATTGAATTAATTCGGTTTAAGGACGAATTTCACATCGAGCTCGGTGAAAATTAATGGCAATTTCGTTCCGTCTGAAATTTCATAATGTTGAAGTATCATTGTTAGAAAAAATTGTACAAAATGTTTCTTCGAGATGCAACGTCGAGGGGGGAGGTCCGTTTCACTTTCAAAAATTAATATCCAAGCCTGTGAAATTTCACGAGTAATACGTACCAATTATGACAAAAAGTGTACTCGAAAGTTTTTTTAAATTTTATTATTTTATTTATTTTATTTTTTTCATTTTCTCTTTTTTCCTCTTCCTTGAGGACGTGAATTACGAGAGCCTTACGATCGTTAATTCGGTATGAGAACTTCCTGACTGGTTGAACGAAAACTGGGTTACCAACTCTGCCAGCCCATGAGAAAAGTCTTCCAGAGCTTCGCATAATTTCCAACCCATCTGAATTCTGTTATTGGACACATATATACGTATACACATATAAGCACATCCGGATGGATAAAATTTACCTTAGCGGTGTCTCCAGAGACGAACGAATTAATACCCTTGGAGTGGAGAATTTCTCACTTCTTCGAGAGATAATACCTCCCTTGACTCGAGTCAGAAATTTACGGTGCGGAAACGTAACGCGTATCCTCGTACGAGAATATCCAAAAGTTCATTTCCTTATGTTCTCGCTTCTGCATAACTCTTCGTTCAATCGTTCGAGAACATTAAAAAAAAAAAGAAAAAAAATAATTGCTCCAGGAAATTATACGTAAGGTTGAGCGACGAAAAGAAACGACGATGGTCGCGATATCCACTCGCGTTTTACTTCTGTATTTCAAAGGTATTACGTCACCCCGATGCAAAATATTTGTAGAGTGGATTGGCGAAGTCACGAGAGAAAACCATACAGTATAGTGGCGGTATCCGGCAAGCCATTAAGTAGCGATGGCTTCGCCGGAAGTCGGACGCCACAGCTAGTAGAGCGAACCCGGACTCGCTCAGACCCCATTTCCCTCGCGCATTCTCCGCAGTAAATCAACAAGTTGATATCTAACGCAACACTCGTACGCGAGCTTTTGGGTTAGGGAACCGAGTGGAGGAACGACCCTGGAGGTTAAAATGTGTAGATACGTATGTTTACGTATGTACATAGAGAACAGGGAACATCGGAACGAACAACGTCCATCTCTTGTGTAGACCTATCCTTCAAGTGTAAATATTAATCGAAGGTACGCAGTATGAAACACCCCGGTAAGATCCACTTCGTTCCAGGGTACCAACGAATACCTTGGTCTAGGTTGTTATCGAAAATGCATCAACCAATGAGCCATGGTTTCCACGGTGTACAGACGGCATGAAGTTCTCTTGTTTGATGTTTGATCGGAGAGCCGTAACGAGTTATAGCAGGAGAATGACTTTCGGCGTCTTTTTGACATGTTGTAATTAAAAATATTATTATTATTATTATTAAAGACTATTGCGAACATCGAATATCGGTGCAATGTTGATTACAACTAAGTCTGGATGTTACGAGATCTCGATTTTTGAACCACTCCTTCTTCGTACTTTTATGCCGAAGTGATTACGAAGATAATGAATATTGAACAATCTCGGAAATTCTTAAAAGTTTGAACAATCGTTACAATAATACAACGCATCAATTATTATCAAATTTTACTCTGAATTTAAATACATTTTCAATTTTTATAACGATCGGTAGAATTTCACTCTGAATTCGTTAGTTACAGACATATATATTTAAATAATGAAGATTCAATATCGAACGATTCAGCGTACTGTATTTCAAACGAGTCAACCGCGCTGTCGCGTTTTTCAGTCAATTTTTGTGATTCGATTGCAATTTCATCGTCAATTTATGAACGATCAGTAAAAACGAATCTGCACGATAATTAAACAAGGATTTTTTTTAAGAAAACTGTTTTTCCGCAATGTCTGGCTGGACAGTCATCATTGATGTACCTACTGCGATAGTGATTTGGAAAATCGAATTATTCGTTATCGCGATAAATCGAGCGACCTACTAACGATCTATATAACTCAAGCTGACAAAGGCAAAAGCTTTCGTATAAGGATGACGAGCTTGTCATTGAAGAAAACGCTCTATTCCTGCGTAATCTTCTTTTCCCCCTCCCCCACTCCTCCTCTCTACTCTATTCCTCTCTCTCTCCCTTTTCGACAGGAACTAGAAACGAAAAGAGGCAGGGACGGAGATGAAGAGAGGGATTGAGAGAAATAACGCAAGCTCGTGGTAACTCCGAGCTATACGAGCGGCAGTAACGCCCCCGGTGGTGTCCCCAGCCATCCTTTTATTGCCTACTAACTTCCTGCCCTCGTGAAGGTCCATCCGTGTGCAATGTTCGCGTATATATTCAGAGTGGTCGGACGGTCAGGAAAACAAGCGCCGAGTAACGGAGCTGTCCTCGCCACATAACCGAGCACCCTATCCCTGCGGGCTTACCGGGTCGCGCGGTCTGACCAGCAATAACCGTTACTACTGACGCTTTACGGTGGACGACTGCAAAACTTGGCCGATACATGACCCGGGGTATAGAAGCTCCTGTGTTGTGCGTTTTCCATATAGTTGCCTCTTATTCGATACCCCTGTGTACATATATTGGATACGTACGCGTATTTACATACGCGAGTAAATACCGGCATCCGTACACCTCACAATCAACGTTTCATCAATTCTCGTTAACAATACGAGAACTGGATACGAGGACGGATGATCGATCGAAACGGGACACCGAAAAAGAACAAATTATTTAGGATGGATCAAAGCCGAGATTGATTACTCCAGGGTTCGAAATAAACGAGTGGTAAGGTGGGCCTTAATAGCAAATATGGTGGGCCTTACTTGACTCGTGTAAGTCACACTTTATTTGCTTTTTTGTAGAAACAAAATTATGAATGTTGAAATAAAACAAATATGTTTATTTCATCTTTTATTCAATAATCAGAGTATTTATTATTATTTTGGTTTAGAATTCAATGTACACTTTTAAGTTTTATTTAAAAAAAACAACTACTGGATCTTTTTCAGACCACTGTTTCTTAATAAGGAATTTTTTTTTATTTTTTTATTATATAATGTTTTATTTGTAAATTAAATTTTGATAACGACATTTATAGTGCTGTTAAAATTCTATATATAATTAGAATAAGTATTCAAATATTAATAATATTTTTTGTTTTCGAAAGTTTGTTGTACGTCGAAATTTAATAAACGCCTACTATGCTATGGTAATTGCAGCTATTCAAAGTTAGACATCCGACGATTAGAGCTCAATCCGTTTGACTTTGTAGTTTTGGATATTTAAAACGTGGACTTCATTAGCCACTGGGCATTACACGGGTCAGGTACCTTAGATATTTCAATATTTATCGTTTTTTTTTTTGTTTACCGTAATCACAAAGAAAACATCGGAGTAATTTTTTGAGTTTTATTTATTGAGAAATCCGAAAAAAAATAAGAAAAATTCAATAAATGAGAAAATGAGAGAAAATTCAATAAAAATAAGAAAAATTCAATAAAAATTTGAACCTGAAAAACAGTATTTCGTGAAATATGGAAAATGAGGAAATAAAAAAATAGAGTAAACGAAGTTTTGTCGTTGAATCGCAACGATACAAACTTTTTAATTCGTGCGGTAGTAATAATTGCAGAAACCAAAAGAGTATTGGTAAAAATATGTGTATTTATGGATGGGGAATAAAAGCTTTAACGAGTACTTCAAATCTAGATAAACGTAATTACGTTTTTTTTTTTTTTTTCATCATCGATCTTTCCGTTTGACTTCTTCTCGTTTTATGGTCTTTCTCGTTTCTTATCTACGCGCTCCGCCTTTTCTTTGTCCCTATCATATCCCTGGTACAAGATCCTTTTTATACTACACGCTACCCTCTTTTTATGTGAACCTGTCATATATATTTATCCCTCTCGTTTCAAGGTTCCGATCTTTTTGCGGATTCTTATTTTTCCAACGATCTACACGCTGTTCTTTTCCTCTTTCCACTGCGTTCTTTCAATCATGGTTTTTCTCATCCTCGTCCTCCATTCGCTGATCCTTCATTACTCTTGATTTCTTCTGCCTCGTCGATGCTTATCTGTACAACGGACGGATGCCTTTTCGCAGTCACTTGTCCTTTCCCTCTCTTTTTTTCTCCTTCTCTTTCTGCTTTGACGTTACAGATATAAATAAATCTTATTTTTATTATTATTAATTATATTTGTTTTATATAACGTCTGGTATTACATTATTGGATAATGATAATTTTATTGGTTTATAAAAAATTAGTTTTTTTTTCATTGTTTTCATTTATTGTAACCTTTTTGGTTAATATAAAATGTTTAATTTCGTTGATTGGAAAATCATCTTGCTTATGGAGAATTTTTTTATTTTATTTTCATGTGTACATTCTCCTTATTTATATTTTATAACTTATTTTTTCATACTTATACATTCTTGTCGTCTAATTTGTTTCAACGGGGTGGGATAAAAAAACCAAACTTCGATATACCAGAATCGTCCAAAATTACAAATTTTAATATTCCGAAACTACTAATTTCATAAAACTCATGCCAGCTAAACCCAAACAAATTTCGTAATGCTCGTGCCGGTAAAAGATTTAAAAAATTTCTTTGGGTTTGTTTGGGTTTGTAGTTTCGGAATATGAAAATTCGGATTTTTTAGCCTTCTGGTCGATCGAAATTCGGATTTCCTATTCCATCCCTTATCAACCATTCGAGTGGATACTGGGTCGTTTTGACACGTAACTTTTTTTCGTCCAAGTACGTATGTTTCAAAGCACACCCCACTCAGCGAATTTTTGAGAATTTAATTTTCGTTTTTGTCGAAAAATAATTTCAGGGCACATAAAATATGGATCATTCGCTACAGAAGCAAAAGAAAAACAAACAAAAAAAAAAAACAGAAAATTCATATTTACGGAAATACAACAAATTTGAGAAAAGTCATGGATCAAATTGGCCCAGTATGCACTCATAGGTTTAGCGATGGAAGTTTGCAATCGAAGAGTTAAACGAAAGCCCTTTTTTCTATTACGACTTGTTCCTAAGTATAACGCTATTAACTCGATACTATTCTAGGTCATAAGAAACATCATAGGTCGATCAATCAATATGTCTGTTTCTCTATCTAATATCGTCGATGTCGTTTTTCCCTCCTCGACGACAACGTTTCCGTATCGTTCCAGGTCACGGAATAGACCAGGGTGTTACCAACGTTTGCCGAAAGCTACGGGAGCATTGTTTTGCCCTTGCCTACAAGTTACCGTCACTTGTACCCTAACTTTGCCTCGGACCGTTTGCTATACTTTACGGAGAGATAGCTCGCTGTAAAGGGAAACGAAGGTATCCGAACGAGACAAATATCGAATGGGAGAAGAAGAGAAGGGAGAAGTACTTTTCGCCCACGCACACCCTGGTTTCACCCCTACGCTGGTAGCGTTACGAAGCGATATTTAACAAGGAATTACCGACGCAGGAGAAAAGTATAAACCGAGCTTTTCCCGCATTATCTCGACCAAGGGGCTCTAGCTCCAGCTGACTCAGTTTTCCCAGTAATCCGGCGGACTCCTTTCACCCCTCTGGATCCTTCTCTCGCGCTTGCGGACTCTCCTCTATGCTTCTTTCCTTCCACTCGTCCTTTTCATCCTCCTCTTATCGTCACTCGATGATCATTCCTACTCCATTTTCCATTTCCTTCTTCTTCTTTCCCTTCCTCTCCTCTCTCATTTACTTTCCCCCTCTTCTTTTCCAGATTTTTCTTTCGTTTCGAATTTCACCGGAAATGACACCTTTCCGAACAATCGTCGGTGACATGAAGCGATTAGCGCATCAACGAGGCTGCACCTTTGGTTCCACTTCCTGATTTCGTTACACCACACGCAGAATTCGAAGCGAAAACGGAATTATGTTTCCAAATGTAGGTAATATCGAATTTCGCCCATAGATACGTTTCAATTGTAAATTCGGTGAGCGAAAATAAGGTGGAAGAGGAAACGAAGTTTCAAATGGAAATAGGATGTTCGGAAGATATATATATATATATATATAGGATTTTGCGAATTTGGGAAATAAAAGATTGACAATGATCAGAAAATTGAGGTTTGATAACAATAACGAACAATCGCACTGATTTTTCGTAATTTCGTATCTTCTCGGTGAAGTAAAAAAAAAAAATAGAAAAATTATCTCCAAAGTTCACCCTTTCTTGTGTAAAATATCGCAGAAATATATTCGACGAAATTTTACCGAGCGGGTAATCTTCTCGATTTATAAACCGTCCGTTCTCTCACGTGTAACTTATTTCGTCTGTCACGGTTGCTCCTTTCGCAAAGCTCGAACGACCGTGCAGCGACGAAAATCTCGACTGCAGAAAATAGGAAAACGACGCCGACTTTTACTTCCTGTTTCGAAATAGGGCAGGCAACGAGAAATAAGGAAGGAGAGGGAGAGAGAGAGTGAGAGGAGAGATCGAAAAGAACATTTATTTCGTGCTCGTAGAGAGAAAGACATTTATATCGTACTTCGCGACGCATGAGTGCATGTGTCTACCCCTCATGAACAAAAGGTCGTAACATTTTATACAAACTCTGAAAAGAGTCACGCCTTTATACGTGTTGGATTCGATATATTCGTATCCCGCTTTGGTGGAAAAGGAAATGTATTTCTAGTTCAGGCAGGGGGAAAGGGAGAGGTGGAGCTGAAAAGAAAGAGGAGTTACCATTCACAATGCCACTTCGTCGCAGACGCACTTTTCGAAACAAACGACTGTATGTAGCTCGTAAGAGAAAGGCTAAAGAGAGAGAGAGAGAGAGAGGGAGAGAAGAACCGACGAACTGGAAGTTTGGAGAGAAATCGGTTCCTCGAATGAGGAGAAAGAAGCGAAGAGAGGTGCGAAGGGAAAGCTAGGTAGGAAAGAGGCCGAAACGGAAAACGTACAGAAGGGTGCAGAGGTCTGAGAGTCGTATCCATTTACAAGTTTCAAATCGTTTGTGCGGAGAACCGAGACGTATATAAAAAGACCCTCTCACGGACACGTATACGCACACTCGCGCACGTATCTGTACTCATAGATCGTGAGTTGAATGTCAAAAGGACCTAACACTTCTCGTTTTCCTCGCTAGAAGCTTGCCTCGTTTTGGCTTTCAGCACCGAATTTTCAAACCGGTTTCAGCATCGGGTCTTGAAACCTGGAAATCAAAAGGGCGTTTGGAATCTACCTTCGTACATCCGGCAAATGCACCGTTTCGCCATTCGGTAAACACGATAAAAATAGCGGCTGTCTTTTCAGTTGGAAACCTTTTATCACTCACTCCGCTTCTCGTTCCCCACCAGCTTTAGCTGGGGTACTCCTGATGGTTCGTAGATACTCTCGGAGCCACTTCCTCGTGCCCTTCTCAACCTCAGCACCCCACCTTACATCTAGCCTCTTTCGGGATCGTAAAATATTCGGAAAAAAATCACCCACCACCCAAAACGTACAACTTTTCCAGCGGATCGAACAGTTCCGAAGAACCGAGATCCGGTCGACATCAAGAGGCAACTCTGAGCCGGAAAATAAAATATCTCGACAATTTGAGCGATGGGGAATGACAAACCGATAGAAAAAATGAAAGTTCGATCATAGGGAAATACGGAACGATCATGTTTTACACTTGAAGGAAAAATAAACGCTTTCTAAAATGCCTGGTCAAATAAAATATTTATGAGGAAACGAAGGAGGGATGGAGAGAGTGGAAAAATGGCCCGGCAATTGAAATAGCTCGATATGGGCAATTCCTCAGTAGGATTGGAATAAACTAATTCTGTAAAATAGAGGTAGTATGTAAATCAAAGAAAAAATTAACTAAACCGTCAGAGGTTACTTTTTTATTTTGGTAAAAACTACCCCTGGTAAACGGAAATTATTGATTGGCTTCGTCGAAATTCATAGTTCCTAGTTGAATAATAATTAATAAAAACAGTTCGAGCGTATACATTTTTTTTTTCGCAGAAAAAAAATCGTACTAAAAAGCGAGAGGGGAGAGAAGATGGTTCACCCCTTAACAAAATCAACCCTTATGCTTCCCGTATACCGGCTGTAACGTTTTTGTCTTCTCGGAAAAAATTCACCTCGATTACTTTTCCGGCCATTTTCTCGGTTAAAATTTTTCCGTAAAAGAGGAATTAAAGAAAATAGCATCCCGAGAAAATTTAATACCGGCCAAGAAACCGGGTGCACCGTTTCAGATTCATTTTTCTAACGAACCACGAACACCGGAAAGAGCTCAGTCGGATCTTTCTCTCTTTCTCTCTCTCTCTCTCTCTCTTTTATATACGCGTATCAAAGAACGAGAAGAAAAAAGTGCGAGGTTTGCATTTTTGCGAGGAATTAACGAAATAATAAGAAAAAGAGAGATATATGGAGTACGAAGTTGGGGGATAAAATGACCGAGCGAGCGTCATTTTCAACGAGAATCGTGATGTCTCTGACAGTTGAATTAATCCTGTTAATTAGGGATGGCTCGTATTATTTTTGTGTAAATTTACCCTTGCCTATTCAACAATCTACAAACTACAGAAATATTAATTAGGACGCGTTCACGAAAATTAACAAAAAAGCACGAAACTGTTTTTTGCACAATGGTATACGAGCCAAAAACACACATTTATCTATTCAACAATTAAGAAAATTGATTCAGGAATGTTTTCGAAAAAGTTTAGAAAAATATAAATAATTTCCGTACTGGGAATTTGGGTGTCCATTTCCAAAAAGACGTCTAAATTGGTCACTGTAATATTTCTAACTTCGTTTCTATTTTATTTGTAATTTATTTATTATACATCACTTATTTTATGTATTATCTGATAATTCTAGTGGAAGAACATGTGTATTGTACAGCGATATTTTATTATAATTATTTCAGTTTTTTGGTGATTTCTTTACGTTCGAATCGCCTTGCTGAGTGAAATAGAAATTTTATAAAAATTATTAATAGATAGCCTTGAATCGATACTTATGTTTTACACCTCATAGACTTCAGTAAATACACCCAAAAACAGCCAAAGACTAAATAAATATTTGTACAATAAATATTATTATTGACATTACAATAAATCATAAAAAATTGAAAATTGATTATAATACAATAGTTTAATTATAATTTTATTGTAATTTAAATAATAATATTTATTTATTGTACAAATATATTATTGTAATTTGTAGAAAATTTGAAGAGAGAATTCTGACAGCGTTTTAAATCCGTTCCGATGTAATACGTAATCATCTACGATTTAACCAGACAGGATATATCCTAAAAACAAAATAAATAGGACAAGAGTGATAAAAAAAGGTCAGGGGGTAGTTTCAACATTTTTTTGGCGAACACGTTTGGCGCGCTACCTTCAATGTGGTTGGTACGTATATACCATACACATGCTTCGGTAGAGTACACGAAACGAGAATTTCTCTTCGCTGCTATAGGACCGCTGAGCTATCATATTTTACACGCGGTGTGTCTCTGGATGAAACGAGCTTAACATGTATGAAAAGCAATGAAGGCGAGAGTTAATCGTTCATACGTTGGATTCAAAAACCCTTGCAAAAATCCTTTTATGGAAAACTTAGTCAGACAGGATAATAATTTTTTTAATTAAAAAATCCTCCTTTCCATTTGCCACTTTTTAGATATCGTTTTATTTTTTGTTCCTTCTCACTTCAAATATTTCTAATTGGCAAACGTCTTGATGAACGCGGAGATTGAAATTCATTATTTCTAACACTTTTTCATGATTCAACGAATTTCGAATATTAACGTATTATTTTTGAATGCCTGTAATTCCTTTTTTTTAATACCGATTTTTTTATACCAAACGAAATTTCTAATTTTACGTTACCATTTTGAAAAGTCCATAAATCGTAATTTTTTTTCAAAACGGAAATATTTTTTCCAGAAATTAAAAACAAGCTGACACTTCCTAAAATCGACACAAATAAAAATATTTCCTTTCGGGAATTACTGGGCTCTAATTGTCTTACGAACTCTTCGATACAACTACCTACTTCCCTCCTGTCCGAAATGAAAATTCGAAGTTTGTCTTAGCCAAGAAAGTAATTGAATCTAAAAAAAAAATATAATTTGAGGACGGAGTTTAATATTTAATCGTTATCGTCCATGCAGCAGAAAACGTGAAATAATTCTACTAATGAAGCACCGATTTTGGGTTATCAGAAATTCAAGAAAATTGCACGTCGCCCACGTGCATTGAACGAGCTGTAAAAAATAGAACTCGGTCGAGTTTAAGCCGAGAAAAAAAAAAAAGTAACGGAAAAAAAGTGTACGACGCTCGATCACGTGGATCTGAATAATTAAAAGAGTCGCGAATCTTTTGTTTCGACGTGAAAACGACTTCCGGTTTGACGTCACCGGACTTCGTAGGTAGTCCAGGCTAGCGTTGACGCAGTCAACGAGAAGTGTGAAAATAAAAGTTCCAACCCGGCTCCGAGTTCCCAGAAAGTCCCACCCGGACGTCGAATAAATCGATTGGATCAATCGTTGAATCCTTTCGACTTCTTAGTTTCCGCTTTATTGTTCCACCCACGAACACACACATAATTCATTCAACTTTCAGCCCACCGGCAATATTTTTTTCTCTGCTTTTCCGAGAGACGAGAAATTTTAACGATGAAAACCGTAGAAGGTGCAAACGAGAGATTCTCATTTCTTTTTCATCTCGTATTCTTTTTTCTTTTTTTTTTTTGCGAGCGTTGGAAAAATCGAAATCGCTGATGCTTACGCAGGGAGAACCGATGCCCCCTTCATTTTTCGTGTCACAGCTTCCCTGTATTCGACGTTGCCCGAGGAATTGAAAGACGAGGAAACCACCCTTTTTTTACGATCCTTTTTTCGATCTTTTTCCCTTTCCACTTTTTTACCCACCTTTATCTCTTCCTCGTTTCTTCCTCTTTTTTTTCGTTTTCTTTTTCGCCTCAGTTTTTTCTTTTTCCCTTCCACCGTTTTCTCGTCTTTACTTCCATCCTTCGGGGAAAACGTAATTCGAGAAAAAAAAAATATTACAAATTTAAAAAACTCACTTAATTTTACCAAGATATCTGATATTTGTTTTTTCAGAAGCGATGATTAAAATCTCGGTTTGAATTCGTCTGTTTCAGGTTTTGGATTCGTAACGTTTCAGAGTGAGGACGTGGTCGACAAAGTATGCGAGATTCACTTCCACGAGATCAACAATAAAATGGTAACTACCTTTCCAACAAAGCTTTTCTCAATGAAATTTGTCATCTTGAAGAAATATGAAACCTTTCAACTCTCGGTCGCTCAAATATTCAATCAAAATCTATAAAACTTTAGATTTTCGTATTGAAGTGCGACTGTACAGCTAAACAATTGAAACAAAGCTTCGTTGGTTTGTTTTCGTTCACGGTTTAAGAGAAACGCGATAAATGTAGGTGAAGCATCGTCGAACGATAACTGGCATTCGCGACAAGTATAAATGGACAAACGCCTAGAACGACGAGAAATTTCAGAGTTGAATTCACCACGGGGGTCTTGTTTGTCGAGTCTCGGTAAACCGGATACGGAAACAGGCGAAATTCATTAGCCGTGATAATCACGTGATGGGTATATTTTGATTGCAACCGGAAATGGGTTCATTGGCGTCTACGTATGGGGAAGGGCACGAAGTATTTCTCATGACGGTTTATTTGTATTTGGTACACACGTTCGCCCTTGCGACGATCGTCAGCCATGAGCGACCAAACTGGAGGCCCTGGAAGACCAGGAAGTAGAGAGAACTGGGGTTGAGAAAGGATAGACACAGGATGGACGAACAAGCTGACGAGGCTACCGGAAATTGTCGAATTGTTTGACGACAACAGTGAAGGCTTTCGCTATATCCCCTCTGAAACTGTCGCTATCTCACGATCGTCGAATAAACGGATTCCACGTGGAAGCCCTCCATATCCGAGCCCATCGCGAACTCCCAATGAACGATCTTTAATCCACTCGATAAATATTGAAATCCGTTCGATCGATCGAATCCCCCTCTGAGACGAGAACCCGAAGCTGGGGCTTTAAACGTGGCCGTACAACTATTTGTTTCGGTTAACCGATTATCACGTGTTTGATCTTTGATCCAATCGCCAATGAGCGATCTTGCACGGTTACAGCTCATTCTCAATCCAGGAATTAAAACATGAAAGTTCGCATCGTTGCGACCCAATGAAACGTCTATTCTCAATTTTTTATATCCTTAGTTCCATTAATTTACGAAATATTTTTTTTTCATATTTGAATTATAAATCATCGCAATTAAAATGGAAATAAATATTTTACGTACCATTCCGGTGAAAGAAAGAATAGAAAAATAGAAAAATAGTCATTTTTGTTGCTCGTATTAACCCTTTGCACTCGAGCGGCGATTTCAAGTGTGAGCTCGAGCAAATAAAACTTTATTATTCTTTTATTATTATTTTATTATTCTCGAACTTGAGCAAATGAAATTTTATTATTTGTATATATATATATATATATACACACACACACACACACACACACACACACACACACACACACACACACACACACACACACACACACACACACACACACACACACACACAATATATATATATATAAATCACTTTAGTATAGTTTTCTTTGAAATTGAATACGAAAAGTCAAAGGTCGTTAAAAACTTCAAATTTTAAGGTTTCATTATGCACCTGTCATATGCAATAAAATTCTACTCGTTATTACATGCTTTCGTTTAGTTTGACTTTCTGGGAAATATGAAACGGAATATCGATATTTTACCTCTAGTCTACAAACTCAAAAATTCCTGACACTAAAGGAAGTCAGAATCCAGTATTACGTACCCAAAACCCTCATCTCGCTTGGCCCTCCCTTTCTCCTCTCGGCGTACCGCAATTCTCCCTTGAAATGTTTCATCAATCAGCCCACCAATCTTCGCCAGAATTTCTCAACTATTTTTCCCCACTTCCAAAGCTATCCTTCATTTTCCTGGACCAGCTCATTTCCTACCCCAAACTGAAATCCTCCCTTCGCCCTCAGTGCCTCTTCCGTATTACCCGAAACCGAGATCTGAAGTTTGCAACGTTGCCACGCAACGAAAATTTATTTTTTTCGTTCTTTATTTTTTTATTTATTTATATTTTTTCCCTTTTTTTCTTTCTTTATTTCTTTATTTTCTGCGATCAATTGATTGATCGCAAAGACCGCATCTATTTCAACACCTTAAAAGGACCTTATTCCTTTAAAGCTTTAAGGTTCCGGCTTCACCCAAATTTGATAGCCTGTAGTAAAAAAAAAAAAAATAATAAAGAGCAATGACGTCAGTTGTTGAATAAATTGACATTTAACGTCCTTGTAACAACATAGCTCGAGTCATTTCCGCCAAATGGTGATGTACTCAAAATGATCTCGCTAATAACTAAAAACTCGGAGATCAGCTCATGACAGATTTATAACTTATTCGTTATGCAATTAAAAACAGTTGTTGCGGGAAAAGTGCAAATGAAAAAGTTTCATAGAAAAAAAAATAATCATTGTAATATAATATCCTCGTGTTAGTGTAGATACGCAGTACTAAGAAATAAGTAAACGCATAAAGTGCCATAATACAACCATTAAATTGATGTTTCCTTTCTTTTTTTTCGTAAATATCCGTTTTAACGTTTGTCCCTATATTACCCCTAATCTACACACCGTGTAAAACCAAACATATTTTATTTTCGTGGTAAAAAAAAAAAAATCATGGATAGTAAAGTCAGGAGCCTTCAAAACGATGAAGCCACGTAAAAAAAATTCCGTTGCGTGGCAACGTTGCGAAATAAAAACCCATAAACCCAGTAAATCCCTATAAACCCCCAATACCACATTTGGATATTCAACTACAACATTCAATTTCCTGTTAAATCGAATATTTGAATTTTCAGGTCGAGTGTAAGAAAGCGCAGCCAAAGGAGGTTATGTTACCGGCGAATTTGGCAAAGACGCGAGCGGCCGGTCGAGGTGCATACGGTGAGTTGGTGATGGTCGCAACACCCCCGACGACATATCGTTACGCGCCTTATCCCATGCCAACGTCGTCAGCTGCTGCGGTGGCGGCACACGCCGCTGCGGCGGCAACGGCACACGCGACTGCGCCGCCCCATCACTTGCTAGCTCCAATAGTAACGGCAACTCCGAATACAGCCGCGTATCAGTACGCAACGGCACCGGCGGCGGCCGCCGCGGCTGCGGCTGTCTATGACGTTAAGAGAGCTATCGCTGCTGCTGCCGCCGCTTACCGGCCACATCCGGCCGCGGCGGCTGCCGCTGCCTCCCGAGCCGCCACCCTCACGTACTCGATGAGCGATCTTTTGGGGGTTCAGGGTCTCGACATGGGGACCGTTTATCATCCGATACCCACTATCGGTCTGTGACCCACGATACTCGCTCCCCTTACCAGGCCTCAGTAAAAACAGGCTAGGGGAGAGAGAGGGAGAGAGAGGGAAGAAGAAGGAAGGAGATGAGGAAGGAAAAGGGCAGAAGGTTAGGAAGAGGAAGGGTCGGAGGGGGTAGGATTGGCGCAGATAGAGAGGCCAAAAAAACAAGTAGGGGTAAAAAACAGAGGGTGCCACGAAGGGAAGATAGGGATACCTCTCCCATCATATCCCTTCAATTTCTTCAGGCAATCACCAAAAAATCAGAAGAAATTTTAGGTCTCCGATAAATGGTAGGAAGAGGATGAAAATTTGAACAAATAGGAATGGTAGGACGGAGGAAAATGGATTAAACGAGGATGAAAGTGTTCTTCATTATAATTATTGAAGGAAATTCGAATTCGTTGATTCGTAGTTTCGTGTATTCCGAACTTTTCAGAATTCAACGAATATTGATACGACGTTTAATGTCAATTTCAAAGTTACGAAAATTTGGTTTATTTACGGTTAGTAACAATATCTGTTATATTCGTGGTTCGATTCAATATTGGATTACGCGATGTAGCTATTTGTCTATCACAAAAATAACGTGGTCTTATCCATGACATCCTGTCGCGATTCATTCGAGTATCCACAATCGGACACTCGCGAAAAAAAAAGGAATCTATCCGATCGGTTATGATTTTTCAATTCTGTGGAAAGTAACGTTTCAACGTTTTCCTGACAATTTTTTCTCGGTCGAATCTCCGGAAATGGCTCGACAGAGGATTTTTTTAAATTTACGTTAGGAATACGTCGGACGAACGTTGACCTTAACTACTGGCATTCCATTACGTGACTTCAGCACTTACGCGATGCTTCATTCCCATCTCGAAAATAATATTTTTATGTCACACAATCGTTCACGAACATTGTGATCGTAGCACAAAAAGTATCGTTAGCTCTTTAGAGATTGTAGTGGTTATTGTGATTACGTTGTTTAAAAGAATTTTTTAAATTTTTTTTTTAATGTTACCGTTAGTTGAAAATTAGCTCACCAAGGGGGCCTCGAAACGTTATTCCATAAACGATACGTCGTGTCACGCGAGTGATGACAATTTAGAAAACGTGAGAAAAGAAAATATGCAAAATCATACTCGTGGAATATCAATCAAGAAAGACTGGTAGTAATTCCGATAGGGGATTAGGCACAGCGTAGTTTAGTGACAATACATAATATTAAAAAAAAAAAAAAAATGAAAATCACGCGAGATGTGTTCGATAATAGTTATGTTGAGGGAAATACAAAATGATATACAAAGGAAGTTAAGGTAGAATTAATTGGTTGGCGTGGATACGTTCGTATTTAAACAGCCTACTTTGATGTGATCCACTTAAAGGCTGTATCTTTCTGTCGTTCATTATTGATACAGTTCTGTTTTTGACAATTCGTGCCAAATCCAAAAATAGTGTATTTACATACGCCTCTCAACAAATTTGAATTATTATATAAAATTGTCTTAATTTCAATATGTGTAAAAACAGACCTTTTCTCAATTCATTCCTTCACAGAAGAAACTATTTTTTTTATTTTTAATCATTAAACAAAATGCCAAAAAGTACACGATCTTGATTTTTTAAATTGCATTTTGTATTATCCCTTCCTCGTGAATACCTCTTTCACTTTCATTATCGAATGACAACGAAAAGAAAAAATTAACTAATTTAATTCTTTGCACATAATTTTCATTTTTATTAAATTTATGATCGATTAATCACTAGTAGAAAAATACAACGAGATTAAACTTTTAATTGTTTGCAAATAATGAAACTATTGAAAAAATAAGTTACGTAATGATGAAGACAGCTAGAGATTCACGATGATTTGTGTTACCCCGTCTGATGTCCCTGCAACGTTTGCTTTCCTTCTTACAATGAGTTCTTCCGATATCTTAACAGAAGGTCCCTCTGACTTTTTCTTGTTGAAACATAGATATTAAGTACACCAGTTGCAAAGTATTTAATTCACTTTTCCATAAGCCCTTTTCGCCTTTACCCGAAAAGCTATATCGAATAATTAAGTTCAGGCGTCCATCATGATTACCGCTAAAAGCACTTCAATTAAAAGTGCATGGAACTTAATGCCCTCAAGCTTCGGAGCATTGAAGGAATATTCATCGAGGACGTAAATCGGTATGATGAAGACGAGGGTCAGAATTTGTTTCTACTTCCGGCCCGAATATTGATCAGAAATTGTATTTATCTCCATATCCATTAATCCACTCACTAACGATGTTCCAATCTACATTTCATTTGCGCAATTTATAATTCTTCACCTCAGCAATCATCGTCAATAAAACGTAAAGAAGAAAAAAGAACTTAAAAGTCCAGTCAATCAGTTAAAACGTATTTCCGGTATTTAATATCGACAAATTTTTTATCCAAACATTAATTAAACAATTAATTGATTTGTTTATTTATGTATCACGAACAAAATAAGAACCACGGAAAAACTAGCTTTCAAAAAAATATATTAAGATCTTCATGATGTCTTTGATCCACCCGTGCAATTCCATGACAAACGACCATTTTTATCATCATTATTTTTATCATCATTTTTTTTGCCACATTTTTTCCATATCTCATCAGCAATCAAGAGTTCAGAAAATAATGAACGACAGAAAGATGAAAATTCGGGAAGCGTTCGCGAAACAACGATTGGAACTTCAATCACGTGGAAAGTCTCATTGAGAAAATGACGATTGTCAATTTAACTTGTAGAAAAACTTGAAAGTCCGTAGTTTTTAGTAAGATACAATTGAAAAGCAAAAACAAACCCAAACGTAGTAGGAGGCGCGCCTTTCACCATCGAAATCGCAAGTAGAAATTTCCACGTTGGGTCAGACCATTCTTAAACCTCGAACGATAATTTAAACCACGACCTCTTCTCGCATTTATTATTTTTCTAAACGTAACATCGAATTGTGTGATCCTGGTGGCTCGTTTCGCATAACCCTGCCGTTCTTTTTTTTTTTTTCTATTTTTAATACCGGAAAATTCAAAAAAGAAAATGGAGCTAGCTCGTGACGCGGAGTGGAATTAAAGAATAAACATATTCGCGAGTGTTTTACATTTAATTTGTTTTCGTCGTTCACCAATTAATAATGCGTATTACTGTTCGTCATAACTTCATGAAATTTCATAATGGCCAGACAACAAAGATTTATTCTAATATTATATATTTAATGGAAGAAAAATATGAGGCTGGAATGAGTGAGGCGTAGTGGTCAAATTTACGATTATACGATGCAATCGCGAATCAATTACACATATATATATGTACACATACGCATATATATTATGATTATTATTACCATAAATATTGTCGATATATTCCATCGTTTGCGTACGACACATAATTATAAGCGAAAAATAAAAAAAAAAAAAATACGTACCTAAAATGCGAAAAACGAAAGGAAGATCAATTGTTTTTTTTTTTCTCTTCTTCTTTGTACGTATATATTACGCAATAGTGTTTGAATATATTTGGAACGATATATTTTATGAAAGTCGCATTATACCATCTAGACCTTTTGTAATAGAATTATATACACACTCATATATATACATATTGTATATATTGATTGAATATCAAAAGCATTTGAAATATAGGTAAATCTCATAGGTAAACGCCACACAGTGGTAACATTAATTAGTTTAAATTATATATATATATATACTTATACCTAAACATATATATATATATACATATATGTACGTATGTATGTATGTATACATATATACATATTATATATTTAACGAAGTCTTATTTAGCGCGACCTTTAGGATCGATTTAGTTAGATGAGAGAGTCATTTTATATTAATATTGCCAACAGTAAAAAGCAAATGAAGAAAATAAATAAATAACAAAACACGTTCCTAATGTCGAAGATATATCTAGCAAAACTAGCGCTGAAAAGCTATTATATAAAACCGTTTAGAATTAGAACTCTATACGTCTTGGATTGATGCTTCGTGGAACGAAAGGAAAAAAAAAATAAACAATGTGGAAATTGATAATAAATTTGAATAAGAAACAAAAAAAAATCAAATAATTATCGGTTTCGAAGAGTAAAAAAAAAAAAAACATTTACAACTGACTGACATTGTTTCACGAAGTATGAACATGATCGTACGTAACACGAACTATCGCATTATACTTAATTCTAAATACGAAAAAAAAAAAAAATGTCTTATTCAAAAAAAAGACAAAAAAAGAAACTGCGATACATAGACAACGTATAATTATTTCTAATTCCCGAGTAAACGAATATTTAATTTAAATATACATGTACCGTACTTACCCGTCTTATCTACCTACCTTACCTCTATACTTGTCATGGTACATATAACACACTCTTAAGCTATAGCCCAGCGTACCTTAATCATTAATGCGTGAGACGTGTGCCCTAGAAAGTACGTACTATGCCCGAGAGGCTCAACACAGTCAGTTTCGTAAGTAGACCAGACTTAACAGGATTTTCTTTTCTATACTTTTGTACGTTTTCATTTTATCATTCATTTTTATTATTTATTTTTTATTTTTCATACAAGTACGAATTATTATTTCATAATATTGCTTTTTGGGCCGGTTTTTTTGGTTGGACGCGCGAAAAGCGATTATGACGATTGTTATAGTCGAGAAAAAAAAATGGAAAAAGAAAATTGCAAAAAAGAAAAATGCATAAAGAGAGTCCTTATTTTTCACGTAAAAATAAGCGCGAGAATTTTTATTTTCCTTATTAACTATATATACATGGATTTCCGGTTGGATAAATTATATTAATTTTCGTCGCAAAAATGTACTTCCCGCTTAATGAAATTAACGTTTATACGTTATGAAATAATTAAACGAAAAGGAAAAATCGAGAAATTTGAAACGAGGTTAGAAATACGATTGAACGAAAAATCCTTTGGAAGAAACTGTACGAAAGCTCAACAAGTTACCGAAACGCTCCTTTCATTCTTTCTTCTTCTTTTTTTTTTTTTCTTTATCGCGATCAAAGCTCCACGCTGTCTCGCTTCGAAATAATCGCGTTCTCGAATAAATTAACGTATCCAAATGCGATAAAAGTATATTTTTAGTTTAATCGCTCTCCACGAACGTCTCGAAGAAGCGAGAGAAAGAGAGAGAGAGAGAGAGAGAGAGTGAGAGAGAGGGAGAGAGAGAAAACAAAAAATGAAAAAAAAAAAAAAGAAAAAAAAAAAAAAAAAAAAAAAAAACGTTGTAACGCGTGCTTCGAGTAATAAAAACCAGCCCGGTAGTAAATTAGGTACGAAATCACTAATGCTAATTAAAAATATATCGGTGTATTAAAATAGCCTAGAATAAAGCTATATTATTGTAATCGGCGTATACGATATTAAATATACATATATGTATATTTATATGTATATTTGTGTATATATGCATATAAAATATACATTATATACGTATATAAAAAAAAATATACATGTACATTATTGTGCGAGAAAATAATCGATATGGAAATTAGAATAGCGAGTCCATAGTAGTGTGTAGTTTAATTGTGGTCGGTGTTTCTATATAATATCGTATCATCGAATCTTAAATGTCGTAGTACGTGTGAGTACTTCGCCTCACGATTATATCCAGCGACCATTATTTCTGATAGAAATACGTGGATACGGAAACTAGTAAATACATAAGTACCAAGCAAACAAAACAAATAAAAAAAAGTCGCACTTCATAATCGTTGGACGATTCTCCACCTTTAGTAAATATCCGATAAGCTAGTTGAGTTAAAAAAAAAAAAAGAATACAAATGCTGAAATGGTACATATATTAATTAACTCCGGTTAGTCGTAACACATTCGAAGGCTTAAAAAAAATAAATAAATATACATAATCAAATAGTACATTAGGAGAGAAGAACAATAAAAGCAAAAGGTTTTTGTCGTAGATTGGGACACTTAGGAAGAGCGTTGTAGTTCTAGTTTAACGATACCTAATCGTTCGAGTTTAGTGGAAGAATTTATATACGTAAATATTTATATGTATGTATACATACATATACATATACATATATATATATAGTAACGATGCGAGATAGTCAAAGTCTCCTTAGATGTGTGATTGTTTTTATTTCTTTATTTATGTTTTTCTTAATTTTGAAACTAGTGTGAAATTATGAAATTTCATGGATGCAAAATATTTATCTATCTAATCCTAGTTACGCTTTTCATCCTTTTACTACAATGTATTTTTTTTATTTTTTCCACACAGATATATATATATATGTGTATATATATATATATATTTATCACGAAACTTAATATCCTGTTTGAGTTAATTCGTTGGAAAATATCTCTCGCAATTTCTTTCTCTCGCTGAGTTATCTATTAATTTTTTTTGTTCTTTCTACTTTTAAACACGATCCTCGATCGGGATACATTTCTGTAGAGCCCTTCGCGAAAACGTGAACTTTGCCGATTTTTTTTAAGGGTAACATTTTTTTTCGAGAAAGGGAGATAAATATAAATAATTGTAGCGTCACGCTTGGAAACGAGCTCGTAGAAATTCTCGATCGAGGCATATCGTTTACTCAAAAAGTCAATAAAAAATGAGAAAAAATAAACGGAGAGAGAGAGAGAGAGAGAGACGAGAGAATTAAATCGAGAAAAATTGATCGAAGAGAAACTAATGATTTTGTAGAAACGAAAAATTGACGCAATCTCATTGCTGCTTCTTTATTAATGGAATTTATTTTTCCTTGTAGATTTTATGTGGTCCCTGGGAGCATTACCAGATGGTAAGTAAAATTATTGTCACGGCGAGTATTTATAATTCTAATGATTCTTCGAAAAAAACAACTTGGGATACAAAATTATTTATCCAAGCTTTACGAACTGTATTCAATTCGAAAAGTTTTGAAATATCATTTCTGTCGCATGTTGCATTTGAGGAAATAATTTGGTTTTCTTGGGAGCAGTAGAAGAAATAAAAATTTTGTTTAAACAATATTTTCATATAATTACTTTAATATTTAAAAATCGAAAATTGTTCGAATATTTTTGCACATATTATTATCAGAGATTACCGGTTATAATTGGCAAAAAAAAAAAGCTTTTCATAATTAAAAAAAAAAAGAAATAAACATCATCGCGTTTCATCGATGCAAACTTCAACGCCACAAATTAATCTCATTTTCGTTAGGTATCGATTTCGTTAATTTTCCGAAATATTCGATTTGCTGAAAATCCATAGTCGAGCTGGTAATCATAGATTGAATCTGCACAGTCCGTGAAGTAATTTAATATTCCGCTACAAATTATAAAAAAGCATGGAGCTACATAAAATTAAATCGCCACTAGCAAAGGAACACTGCTCATTATTAAACTCAAATAAGCCTCGAAGAAATCGTACCACAAAATTAAAAAAATCTCCAGTAATTTTTTTCTTACAATTTCACGACCCTATTGCAAAACATTTTACGTCGAATAACAAATTAAAAAGTCGTTTCAACGTTTCGGAAGAAAAAAAAAAAGTCTCGAAATATTATTGAGGCCATGTATCTTTGGGAAACAATCAAACTCCACTGAATTAACCAATTTTCAATTACGACGAGAATTCAAAAATTAATTCCACGAATAAAATAAAAGTTTGATGAATCCAATTTTTTTCGGACCGTGAAATCAATCATGGTGAATGATATTTCTCATTGAATTTTTTAACCGTAGCCTGCGAGCACGTGACTCGCAAAAAAAAAAAGAAAAAATGATGATATCGATATAAACTGAGCACGATGGTTCAATGTCATCTGATGACACGACAAAATAACAAACGACAAAAGATCACGACGATAAAATATCTCCAGGAAGGCCGGAAACAAACAAACCCAAACGAATATACAAATACACACAAACCATAACAAACCCAAACAATGATGTTTCTCCCTTTGATGTTTTGTCGTGCGATATTATGTCACGCTACCAGCACGACGAATTAATGAAAATTTTGACGAAATGTTTTCAGGTTTCCCAGCGGCAGCGTACGCGGCATACGCGGCAGGCCGCGGCTATTCTGGGTACCCTAGTTTCGGACTACCCTACCCGACAGGTAACCTTAGCCTTAACCACCTTAATCATCATAATACTGCCCATATTGCGCCCTTGAACCTGAACCTGAGTCACATACAGGCAACCCAAAATCCCCATCACAATCCACCGACCCCAACGGCACTCTTTTATCACCCGAATTTGGACCTCTACAATGCCATGCCTCTGTGAACTAACTCGAGATTTGCGCACACTGTAACCAATCGCTATTATTATTGCTAATAGTAACATTAACAACAATAATAATAATAATGAAATTGATAACAATGATAATTAAAACGAACGGAGAATATTGGTCGTGGTCTCTAATCGGAGACTTCAAAAGCCCAACGAAACCATTATTACAATTATTTATATATATATACATTGGAGGAAGGACGATTTTTTTTAAATTAAATAAAATAGGCTCAAATTGTGGATAAAACTACGGAAATACGAAGGAACGAGCAACGATCATTGAATAATCATTTTGGTAATTTCATCGCGGGACAACTGCAGATTTTTCAATAAATCCATTAATTTGTATAAAACGAATGAATATTTTAAGGGCATGACGAACTTGTTACCACGCGACGCACGAATGCGAGAGAGATAGTCGAAACGTTTAAAACCGCGATTTCTCAGGAATGAAAAGTGTTTATCGAAAATTGCGAGTGGGGGGACCTCGGTGCCATCGTTTTGATGGCACACAACAAATTTCGTACCGATTGGTCAAGCCGATTGAGAGAATAGTGGTTTCAAAATATCGAAGTGGACGAAGGCGTATTCTCGGTTTCTCGTCGCGATTTCTCAAGGATTAAACATTTTTATCGAAAAAATACGAGCAGGAGGCCCTCGGTGCCATCGTCTTGAATGCACAAAACAAATTTCGTACCGGTTGGTTAAGTCGTTTGCGAGAATGGTGGTTTCAAAATTTCGAAGTGGACGGAGACTCGTTCGTGATGCCCTTAATGAACCAATTAAAGAGGGAATAAAATATCTATTGTTGGAAAAGATAATTCATACGTTTATCGGTAAGCGTTATTTATTAACGCCAATTAATTCAATATTCAAGATATTTTTAAAGAATCATCGATTATTTACTTCCATTGATTTTCCACGACGAATGTAAACGAACCGGATTTTTCGTCTGATTTTCTTCTCGAAAAGTGTGCAGCTACATTTTGACTTTCGCGTTCGAGTTTCGCTTGAAACCTATATTCGATTAATCGATTAAATACCATAAGTTATTCATTCAACCTGACCTAATAATATGAAACGAAATTACGAAATCTCGTCACAAATCGAAACGAAGCCAATCGTAATTATTCGTGGCGGAGAAGGCGGAGAAAACTTTTCAAAATTGTACAAATGATCGAGAATGGAATTGTAATCTAAGATACATACATATATATATATATTATCCAGTGAGCGCCTGGAATACGTTGATCATCAATTCAACGCGTGTCTATAATGATCTATATGAAGTGGATAATCAAATATAATATATACCTATCAGTATAATTATATATATATATAATATACATATATATATATATATATACACACACATAATTGCATATAAAACGAAACCCACATATATCAGATTTATAGCTATATCCATGTATATAATTATACAGGGCATTCCATATCCAAATAGACAAAACCTCGAAGCCTGGAATTCAATTGCAATTCGTTGTTATTCGTCTGAGAAGACAGAATGCACAAATTTCTTCTAATTTTGTATACTTATAATTCAGCACACGCATTATACATCTTTGGAACAATTAATGCACGGTTATCAAACGTACGATGAAAAATTATATATATATATATATATATATATATATATATATATATATATAATTTTTCTTC
>JAPYZI010004564.1:0-15512 GCA_030523105.1 Ophioninae sp. A BG-2022a
TTTGGCAGAATTTCAAAGTTGGACCATCGATTTTTGCAAATTTTTCCATACATACCCCTTTGCCTCTTTTTTTGCGATTTTTCAAGTGGACTTTTCGGGGAAACTATACGAGATATCGATACGAATCCAACGTCATTATTTAAGTTAGGCAAAAACCTTTTCCAAACACACCCATTGAATCTTCATAGCATATAAGAAGCCCATTGTACGACCTTTTGAAATATCGTGATTTTTGAGATTCCAGAAAAGATGGCCGGGGAAGTCGAAAAATATTTTTTAGCGTTTTTAAAGTATTAAAAGGGTGTATTTGATCGGAAATTTTCTGCTGATTACGAATATGCCTAAGTTTTTGTCAAAAGTACAAAATTAGACTGGGAAAATGCAAAAAACTTTTATAGAATAATTTTTGGGCATTTTTCCCTGCTGCAGCTTACGGTAAGTATCGTAGCGACGGAGGTTACGTATTAGCGCAGTGACAAGTTAAAAAATGTATTCATTCTTCGGAAGGATGCATGCGCAGTTGGTAAGAACGGAGAATGCGAGCCACTGCGCCGCCAGTGAGAAGATCGTTTATCTGAATTTTCTTGATGGTCGATAAGATTTTGGTCTTTGGTGGTACATTTTTGTCACATTTATGTGAAAAATTTCAAAAACCAATTTCTCCGCTATTTCTTCATCAAAATAAATGAAACAAAGCTCGAAATGTGTACTTTTCACTGCTTCAGAGGTTTATGCTCGGGACATTTGTGAAAGTGCAATACGGTGGATCGTAGCTCGCAATTTCTCCCATGGTAACCACAAGCTGCGTAATTTTTTCCACAATTTTGGTAAATGCCGAGCATGTTCCTCTTAAAGCAAGTGTCCTGCATATACACAATAAATTTCATTCCAAGCGGTTGAACAGTATGGGAGAAATTGGATTTTAAAATTTCGATGTGGCTAGGAACGCATTCGTCATTCCCTTAAAGCTCTGAGTGGCTATCCTATTGATAAAATGTGTCACCAGGTTCGCAGAACCGACTTCAGTCGAATGTCCTAAAGACATCGGCTGTCAAACTTTGTTACGCGTCACACGTATACGACGCTATTCGTTTTTCTTTCCATTAATGTCGACATAAACAACAGCATTTGCTTCTCGGATTCGTAGAAGTCTTTCTGGTACGAACTCGAAGGGTTATTTGTAAGCAAAATAAATTACGTATCGTCATGGAGAAATCTAACCTTTTATTGATAACTTTCCTAACGTGTTATAGGAAACACGCAAATACACCGCCCAAAATATGGATTTCGAGGATGACTTCTACTTCGAGGAGGATACAATGTTTGTTTTTCGTGAAGCTTCATAACTTGAACATTTTTGACGTGTCTTGATGTTTCTTGCAGTTTCTATGTGCTTCATTTTAATTGTTACGTGCATGCTTCACTCTCGTGCCGTGCTCCGACAGTCCAAAGGATAACAAAGTTCCTCCTTCCGACAACGAATTGTCTATGAATTTATTAGGCAATACTGGAGACGATATTTCTCCCGCCACAAACAATTCATCTTCTGCCAGCGTGGAATTACATCAGTTAGCAATGATGGAAGATCGCATGTACGCACAAACATTCTTCGGTTACTTTTCTCTACTTTTTTTTGGCTCTCTTCTTCCCTTAATGTTTTATTGGGTACATGCACTGCTCTTGTTGATGTTTGTATCTCCGTGGGATGCAGACCGGAAGTAAGTCTGATAGCCCAGGAACATTCGGTTCCTTCAGTGCCACAGCAAGCTATTCAACGAATGTGAGTTTTCGTAGTCAACCCCGATGCTGGAGGCTCCACAATACAATTAGAAGAGATCTGCTAGTTGCGTACAGGGTGTGCAATAATCAGCTTGACCCGTATATGTATTCGGAGGGTGGGGCATTCCGAGTAAATCCTGGATGATGATGTTCCAAGAAAGTGAAGTCCTAGAACGATTGCAAATTCGACTAACACGAAAAAATATTGTAAATACATGGGAATGATTTTTCATTGCATGACTTGCCTATGACGAGGCAAGGTATCCGATTAAAAAATAATGGTTCAAAAACCAACAGCCAATAGAGAACCCACAAGAATATTCGCTATTGAGAAATTTGAAATATTATGTTTAATAGTTGATTCATTAAAAATTCATCGTTGTGTTATTAGAACTTCATATTTCACGTATCAGAAAAAATCCTTTCACAAATGAACAACTGTTTCGATTTGCCTGTAAAGGTTGTGAGAGATTTGAGATTTTCCGTGTACGTCTTCTTCCACCTTTAGTATATATCTATTTGTTTGAAAAAAAACATCAGCTGAAAAACAATATGTATGTAAATATTCTCTTAGTGTTTTTTCTGCTCCATTGTGGATGTATAATATAAATCTAATGTACGCTGCCTGTTTCATGTACTAGGTGCTAACATCATTGTATGCAAATAAATGTCGGCACATAATTGTGTCGAACCAGAACTTTGTCAAGTTAGAAATTAAGATTCCACTCTTCGCACGAGCTAAAATTAAAATTCCAATGAACTAGGCAATTTATTAATACAGATCTCCCAATTTATGCAGAAGTTATTGTTCCCTACGAGTCGCAAGTATTGATTAAACGGGCTAGGAATGTATAACGTACCCATCCTGGTCTGGTGCGAGCCAACGATGCGGATTAAAAGTAAACGTGGATTATTGAAGATGAATAAAGATAACCCAATTTTCATAATTCAGGGGAATGACCATTACATCTGGCAACGTGGTGATAAAGAAGGACAGCAGCAATCTAATTGGTATCAGTATCGGGGGTGGTGCGCCCTATTGCCCTTGTCTCTACATCGTACAAGTATTCGACAATACACCGGCTGCTATTGAGGCTACACTACAATCGGGTGATGAACTGGTCGCCGTTAATGGGGCATCGGTCCGTGGAAAGACGAAAGTCGAAGTTGCAAAAATGATACAAGCCTGCGAAGCGCAGGTGAGCATCAATTACAACAAACTTCACGCTGACCCACGCCAGGGTAAGACTTTGGACATTGCACTGAAAAAGGCAAGTACTATTTGAAAAACATAATATCTTTATTGTCCAATTGTTGGAAAAATGATTAAAGTGGGAATTATAGAATAAATAAAAGTTTCCTATGAATCTCCATCTCTTAGGTAAAGCATCGATTGGTCGAGGGAATGGGGAGTGCGACCGCTGATGCGCTTGGACTGTCAAGGGCGATTCTTTGCAACGATGCACTCGTGCAACGTCTATTGGCTCTTCAACGTACCGAGAATTTATACAGAGGTCTCGTCACTCATGCGAAATCGATGCTCCATGCATTCTTCGATTTGACTCAAATATACAAAGGTATAATCGGCTCTTAGGTATTCTTCAATACCACATTTGCATTCCTATTTTTCGCCCAACTTTTAAACCAACCCAGTACTGACAAAGAATAAACAAAAAATTATTCAAATCCATTCAGCCGTTTTTAAGTTTTTACGGGACTAACGCTCATAGATGGATTTTTATACATGTATAGATTTTAAGTCCTATTTATTGTAAACCATAAATACAATTTGTCATAAATTTTAAGTTCAATTTACTGCAAATTCGGTTCTGTGATAGGTTGACTTCAGGAAATAATGGATTTCTTTTTTACTACACCTAGTATTTTTTAATTTTCGATTGTCGCAGTGTTCGGGGATGCATTCGCATCAATAGGAGTTCGTGAACCGCAGCCCCGTGCAAGTGAGGCGTTTCGTCAGTTTGGCGAGCAACACAGGCAAATGGAGAAGTACGGAGTAACGATGTTGAAAACGTTGAAGCCGATATTGAGCGATCTTGGAACTTATCTCCACAAAGCGATACCTGACACACGTTTGACGATTAGCAAATACGCTGACGCGAAATTCGAATATCTCTCGTACTGTTTGAAGGTGAAAGAGCTCGACGACGAGGAGCAAAGTTACGCAACGCTTCAAGAGCCGCTTTACCGTGTGGACACGGGAAATTACGAGTATCGTTTAATTCTACGCTGCCGACAGGAGGCTAGAGCGAAGTTTGCAAAGTTGCGCTCGGACGTTCTCGTCAAGCTGGAGCTACTGGACAACAAACACGTGCAGGACGTTGTTTGGCAATTACAAAAATTTGCATCCGGCCTGGCGAAATATTATGCCGATAGCCGAGACCTTTTGTCCCAAAATACACTTTTTCCGGTCGAGGTTGATCTCTCGCAAACAGCTTTCCAATACAAGCGATCGGGACTTCCGTTGACCGAGGAGGATACGAACGACGATAACGATGATTATTATACAGACGAGAAACCGAAGGATACAAACGATAGTCTTTTACTCGACACGAAAGAAGATCCACCTTCGATACCCAATGAACTCGTTGATCTTCAATGATCCATCAGGAAATCGTTTAGTCGCGAAAACGATTTATCGCTAATCACAAAATCAGACAACAACGTTTTGAATGTTGCACGAAATGGTTGAACAGGAAACGCTTCGATGCGTGAAAGGAAATAGGACATCAACTGCACTGAACGATTCAACCTTTGAATCGCTATCAATTCATGCTTGTCGAAAACAACGTTGTTCTCCAAACGGCCCGATTCACGATACCGAATACGCGTTACGAAAAGTTTTTTATCCGGTTAATTTTCGTTCGAAACAAAATAACCCGGTTCAATAAGAATGCAACAACATCGAATGGAAGCAACGTATTTCTCGAAATAATTCCCTGCAGAGTCTAAATGCTACTTTTGTATAAAACGATGTCGTACGATGTTTGCACTCAGCGCTGTTGTCGGACCAGCGAAATTTTCAACAATTATTCTTCGTTAGAACAAAAATCAAGGGTTCATTCGCTGTACTTCGCCGTCGACGCATCCATTTTTTCAAATGTTTCATTCCTCCTGTCTCTACTTCGTGAAAACTTCTCGAGAGAGTGTATAACCTGGAGTTGGATCGGCAGTTCCGATACTGAATACAAACCTTGAATATGCCCTATGTTTCGGGACTCAATCTAGACGTGAATGAGGTACGAGTTACATTTCGAAGAAACCATTGAATGCGTCGTTACACTAGGTTAGGACGTACGTATATTACTTTTCAAGATTATTCCTAATCATGTACCATGCGGGCATACGTGTGCAAATCCTCGCAAAAAAGTTTATTTCCTACGGGACGTTTCGTGTACCAAAGATAACCAAAGATTACGTTATCCTATTTATATTCGTCGTTATTAATATTAATTTGTGACATTCCATGTTTATTGATACTGTTATTCGTATGTGAGAAGATACATTGGATATAATAGGTTATGTACAATAAAGTGTGACGTTTACTATATTAATGACGTGCTACATTTGCAAAAACTATTTTTAAAACCTTTTTCATTTAATAGCCGCGACTTTCGACATTTCAACCGATAAGAATATTGGTATGTGGAAATCGGAATTTTGACACATGGTTAATACATAGTGCTGAAAAGTATGACTTGAAGTTAGATCTGAAACAAAAAATAAACATTCTCTTATCCGTTTAACTAACTCTCGGTTATCCGCTGTCGCATAAGAAGTATTCAGTTCAAAAAGGTATTTTTGACACAACCGGTAATTTCCGGTTAATTTCACACGACCGCGAATTTTCATTTCGTAAATTCCGAAAATGGCAAGCGGTGGAACATAGTTCAATTTCCGGTCAAAGACTGTTCAGTTTGAAAACAAACATGGATGAACGTGTAAAAATCTCACATGTCCGAATTTAAAGGTAATCGGGCGAATAGATTTAAAATCTCAAGCTTATGCAAGTACGATCGGTGACCAAGAGCGTTGCATTCGTATTCCTTCCTACGTTTGTTTATAATGTCCACATCGTTTCTCCTTTGTTCCCATATCGCGAGCAAAAGTGCGCGTGTGTGAAAGTACGAATGAAAATTCCAGTCACAACTCGGGGGTACGCGACGAACGTCTGTTTACATCGCCACTCGCTTTTTTCCGTTCTCCTGTATCCAAAGAACCGGCGTGCCATCCACCGTTCATCCCGATGAAATATTGAGCGATGACGTCAGCAAACGTATATTTTCGGTCGAATTCTCGTAGTATACGGCTTGGCCAATGAGATGTAAGCAAACGGACAGTGTTTCGACCGGCTGACACTTTTCGTATATCCTCTTCGTGATGAAACAAAAAAACGAGCATAACAGAGGAAACGGCGACGTTACAATTGACAGTGATCGTTGCGAGTGTGTCAGTACGCATGCCCGTTGACGAGAGTTCGCGGGTCGAATATAAAGCGAATCCGGAGCTGTACACACACAACGTAGTGTGCGCCCGTACGTATGTGTGCATACGAACGCGTGCACACCTGACTCGCCAGGTAGAGCTACAGTCGATGTTCTCGAAACTCTGATTTTCAATGAACCCTCAGTTTTCTTCCCCCACTTTAATACAGTCTGTTCAATAAGAGCGTGTCCGGTGAAAGCTCGAAAAATATTCGGGAGAAGGCAAGGAAAAGACGGGACACGTGCACTGCACGATGTAAACCGTGATGCTTTATTTTCGAGAAGTGACCGAATCGTTTCCGTGATTTATTTTTCGTCTATAAGCGTTTTTCCATTAGCTTCCGCCTGTAAACCTGAGTATTTTCAGACCTTTCGTGTTTTCACTCCCTTCATGCACTCAAAAGAACAAAGCGTGGCCTTGAAATAGATTTTGATGCAAGTAACTGCAACATGCAAGTAGCAATACAGAACATTGTAAACCGTGAATAATTTATTATATCATTTGCTCTGTCGATGTGATTTTTGTCCTTAAAGAAATGCATCAATCGATATAACCTCACAAATGATTGAAATTCATTTTCTCATTCACGGATTTACAATGAACAATCGAGCATCGGTCTCTGCAGAATTCAAGCAGCGATTGATACTTCAATTTCACGATAAAAATGTTTTAGCCTTGACAAAATGACGGTTTTAAAAAGATCGACTATCCTCCTCGCACTCACTTATCACGTATCTTCTACGTGTTCTCAAATAATGCAAAAACGGTGTGCGAACGAGAGTTGTGACATTACCGCAGTGGCGTTAGGGGAGCGTCGACTGTATCGTTGGATATACACTCGAAGAGTAGCAAAGCATAGCCCATGCATAGCATATATGTGTATATAGGTATAATACTACCGTGAGGTTGGTGCGTGGCGGAGATCGCGTTGGTGCCTGGTCACATCGGGTCAAACGCTCGCAGAGCCCGCGGCGTATAGATAGTACCATTGGAATCGCGGAGAGCTTCGCGTCGCTCCGACTCTTCTCCAACAATTCATTGTCTCTCTTTATCTTTCTCTCTCTGTCTCTGTTTCGTTCGAAACACCCGAAATTGTATACAAAGCATTCTCGACGCACGTGTGTGTCGAAAAAAAAAAAAAAACAAGAGAACGCGGTCGATTCGAGCGGTCGAATAAATCGTCATTGACGCGCGCGCAACGTACACAACCGCGGTCCATGGGATATTCGTGACGTTCGTCCGTCGACCAATTCTCGCAGCGAAACTTCATCCCAGGTATATTCAACAATATATATTACGTATACGTCGTGTTTACGCCAATTTACCCGCGCTCCTTTTTTTTCCGCGCCTATCTTATACGAACGTTCGCGAATTTTTCTCCTGCGCGCTATTCTCCTGTAGCGTTGCTATACTAAATTCACGGCGTGAATAACTCATGTGCTCGACCGTTTATGTTTTTCCCCTAGTAATAAAACCGAGCCAATTATAACCCTAAAATATTTTTTTTCGCAGTTTTGTCGATTTAAAAAAGAGAAGCTTCAATGCAAAGTGGAAATTCGTAGTTTCGTTGATGCTTGAATTATAAAGGTTAAATACGAAATGGAAATTCGCAGTCTTATCGACGTTGCAAAATCAACGCTTAAATATTACGTGAAAATGTTTCTTTTTTTCTTTCGTAGAATTATTTTCGAATAAACGTATCGAGTTTCCAACCATCTTGTATATTTTATTGTCGAAACGAAGCGTCCAATGTTCGATTATAATCCCACCGATGACGCTCGCGTATTACTGCGTGCCGTCGATTTTATTTTTCGTATTTTCGTTTCGCGTCCACGCTGACTCTCGGTAATCGAGTGACGCTGCGATTGTGACGTTCTCGGAATGATAATACGGTCTCTTCAATAATCGCCGGCTCTAAAAACGTAAGATAATACCATTATTGTTACCCACTTTTTTTTGCACACGTTACACGCTTGGTATCGCTCACCGCGTTGTTCTTAAATGAAACTTTATGAACAACGTGGCCCGGAGACGCACCCAAAACCGGAAGTCCTCCGGTATCGTTGCCCCGAGGGGGCGCCCGCGATTTCGTTTCACAATAGGCGGGAAAAACGTCGAATTTGGAGGTTATTGGAATATCGAGTGGGATTGAAGTTTGCAACGTTGCGATGCAACGATTGTTATTATTAACTGATTGATAATAATTTGTAACAATTCGTGATATTTCATAATCATTTATGGGAATTTATAATAATTCGTCATAATTCATAATAATTTATAGTAATTTGCAATCATTTATTATCATCATTTGTACATTTTTTTAAAACGATTTATTTCAAACAATTTCGTGGGACAGGTTTGTATGAAGGCACGCGATTGAAGTTTCCATTGGAAATCGATTTCCGAGTTATTTTTTTTAATTTCTCGATGTTTATTCTCCAAATATCGTTGCGAAAATTCTTCATTCGATTTTTTATTGAAAACCTAAAATTCGAATCTCGACAATAATTATTTCGTAAATAACTAGAAATGAGTAAATAAAAAACAAGTGGGAGAAAATATTTCGTTGACTTCTATAAATGGAAACTTGAAGTTCGTACAGAGGCCATATGCCCGATAAATAAAAAAAAAGAAACAAACAAAAAATATAAATGATCATTTGGAGTATTTTACTTAATAATAGTATAAATACTATTTATACTATCAATATAAATAATTCCTTAAAACAATAGTTATCAATTATTGTTTATATCATCAATTCTTAACGATAAATTGTTGTTAATCATTCTCATCGTTTATTAATTAATCAAATTAATTAATTATTATTAAAAATACATACGTGAAATGTTGACGTTTTAATTTTTGTAAATTGATTGATAACAGGCACGATTACGAATATTCATATTCTCTGGGTTCTATCACTAACCCAAACGTTCGAGAGGCCGTTTGAATATTGTGACTTTTCAAGTCTGACGGAATAAAAAAAAAGGTGAATTCTTTGTACTCTAATAGAAGAAGATGAAGAAAAACGGAAAATATGGCCGACGGCAAGAAAGCGTCTCGCGTGTTGCGGCCTGTCGCAACAATCGATTATAGGGTGCATGGAATACGTAACGTTTGTGTTATTGTCATGAAGTAAACTCCGAAGTTGACCCGCGAGACGGTCTTTTTTGAGCGAATAATCTATAGTCTGGTATTGCGGCCGCCTACGCGTTTGGAACGATCGTTGCACGTGGATGGTTCAGCGGTCACATGCGCTATGAAAAAAAGTGACATCGCGTTCCCGGGTTTTGTAAAGTTGCTTGCCATTTTTTTTTTTTTTTTAAATTTATTTATTAAAACTCGAATTTGTTTATTTTTTCTCGGAAAACAATTTTGTAAAATCACATTCAACGTCGAGACTTCAAAATTTCCATCCGAATAGATTTTCCAAAAATCAATTTCCCAATTCATTATTTATTTCGAAAAAAAATTCTAAAAATCATTTTTATCGTAAATCTGTAAAAAAAGATTTCGGGAATGATATTTATCGGTTTTCTCGAAATCTCGATTTTCTATTTCGTGTTAATAATCAATAATTGGAAAATTGCCGATTCGACGATTTTTGGTCGTAAAATTAATTTTTTTTGTTCGTAAAAAATTTTACGAAAGTAGAATTTTGTTTTTTTTTTTTTCTTTTTAACAAAAGCGTGACGATCGCTCATTGTTTACTTCCGTATTGCTCCTTCCGGTTGTTTTGATAAATTCTCAGTGTAAATTGAAGCTTTCATTTTTGTGATGTTTCGATGTTCGAGTGAAAGATAACGGAGCTTCAAAGGTTTATTATTAATTACCATTGAGCGAGTGGTGGTTTCCTCGATTGTATTTTTTTCGTCGGGCAGTTTCATTGCATTGAGCTGAGCAGGGCACGGACGAATTCGAGAGCTTCCCTCTGACCTCCATTGTCGGGACAATTAGCACGTAGAAAAGCTTTGAGAGGGTAGGGAGGGACGAGATTTTTGCCATTTTCCCTTTGTAATGTTGAATGTGTATCTCGCGTGTCTCGTCATCCCTTATCGCATCGTCAGACCTTCCTACAGCAGAACGGAAGTACAGTTCATAAATCTGACGAAAGATCGAGAGAAAGAGAGGAAGAGAGAAAGCTCTCGTTGTTTCCAACTTCATTTCCAGTTTTTTCGCTTCTCTGTCTATACCTTCACGTTCGTCCAGCAAATTAACGAGTTTGATTTTTTTAATTAACGAAGTACGATATCTTAACCTTTTGCTCCATCTTTTTATTCTCTCGAATCGATCTATTTGAAAATTAAACGTTATAATTATTAAACAAACTTAAATTAATTAAAAAAAGTAATTATTAATAATTATAATATTAACTATTATTTTTGCTTACTACGGAAGCAAAAAAAATATTATTCTAACTATTAATTATTATATAACTCAAAATTAATATAATAATAATAATAATCATTATTATTATTGAATTCTATATTTTTAAACTCAAAGAACAGTCTCAACAAATTATTACTGGGATTTCGTTATGATTTTTATAAAAACAAAATTAGAAATCGAGGGATTGAACAAGTTAATAAGTATCGTTCCCTTTCCAATATCGCCAATCGTAATTTCATTATTTTTCACTTCGAGATATCTGGTATTTTCAAAAATTTTTACTTTAAAATATTTCAGATATTTTCAAAAATCGCTTACTTCTCTTTCGCTAGTTTCGTTCGTTCTGATCGGTCAAGGATAGAACAGGAACGGAAGCGATGTACTTGAATTGTTTTTTTTTTTTTTTCGTTGAAATTTCTAGACGTGCGAGCATTTTCTTGGTTCTCTTGGTTTACTCTTTTTCTTGTCACTAATTGGTATATTTTTTATTTTTTTTCTCTCCCCCCTCCCCCCCCCTGTCACTCTCTTTCCTCTTTTTCCATTTCTCCCTTACCTTTCGCTGGCTGTTTCGAATATACGTATATGTATGTGGACGATGGGCGAAGCTGCGCTAATAATTGATAATATTATCGATCGAACGAGCTCGTCGACGTTCCGCTATCTCCACGGAGTGCTTGCATTACGTTATGACTGTACAAACGCTGATGCCCTTGTTTCAGAAACGTCCGTGCGCTTTGGGCAACACACTCGCGTATGTTAACGGAGGCTAAGGGTCAATCGAGTATTTTCTCTTTGCAATAAAAATTTATCGCAATGTAAATGTCTCGCCACTCGATCGCCCTACAATTCCTCCGGAATAAATCGGACAAATTCGATACGAAAAATTCAAACGATTCAACTTTATCTTCACGGTGTTTGCGGTGCAAAAGAACTTTGATGGACATTTACTTTTCTTCATTACGATCAACGAAAATCAATCTGATGGGCTTTTGTCGTTTCGATATGACGAAGTGCTATAAATTTGATTATTTATTCTTTTTATTCGATGTCGTATTTTGCAGAGTATAGTTACTGATTCATTATTTTTTATTTTTCTAAATTTTTAATTGATTTATTTATTATTTTAAAATTATATTTTTATTATAGTTATTATTATTATTATTATTATTATTTTGTTTTTTTTTTTCGAAGTAATATTTTACGGAAATCGCTGAAAGAACATTTGCAAAATTGTTTTGAAAAATTGTAGTCTTGTGTTATATCTTGAGAAAATAATTATATATTGTATTAAAAATATATTATTTCGTATATATATGGGGATATAAATATAGCGAAATATTCGAAAGAAAATTACACTATTGAGGGAATAATTAATTTTTATTTCGGTCTCCTATGTAAGTTCATAACCGAAAAATGAATCGTAAGATTCTGTTGAATTAAAAGTCCGGTAAGCTTTTTAGAAATGTAGAGGGCACGTGAAAAACTCAATCTCCACAAAGTATTCCTAAATTCTTGAAATTTATTCGTTATTCGTAAGCCCGAGAAATATACGGATTCTTGGAGAGCCGTAGACTTCAAGAGGAGAGTACACTACTCGAAGAGGTCCCGGTAAATTCTTTAAATAGTTACTGGAAACGCCGAGATGCATGAAATCCTGTCTGAAGTGACGTATCTTTCAATAATCCATGGACAAACAGCACAGTAAGAGTTATCGAGAAACCGAGCACTCAGGGCTGCAATAAAAGCATTAAAATATCCAATCAGCTCTCAGAACGTAAAGTTTCATAAAACCCAGCGATAAAAATATTCCGCAATTTGGAGACTCCACGACGAGGAAAATTTCGAGTTGTTCGATTGCCTTTTTGAAAAAAGTTGAACGTTTGTTCGAAATTTTCGAAAAGAGATGAATCGTTTTGTTTCGATCGTTTTAAAAACGGTTTGAAAGGGTTTTAAAACGGTTTTCAGTGAGCGGTGATTTTTTTTTTTCAAATTGAGTCAAATTAAGATTTTTTAAAGTTTGAGTTAATGCGAAGATCGGTTTTTAAAGATTGAAGCAAAATCGGATATTTCTAAACTCGAACCAAATTTTCGAAAAAGTTTTACGAAAGTTTCGAAAGTCTGGTTTAAGTTTTGAGACAAGGTAAATTAATTTTAAACAGTTCGAATCGAGATACGAAAAGTATCAAGTTGATTTACGTTTTGTAAACGGTTCGAGTTAAAAAAAAGTTTTTTTTTTCAATTAGTTCGTGTTGAGTTAAAATACTTTTTTAAATTTTAAGTTCACTTAAAAAAAAAAAATATGTTTGATTTGATTAAACATATTTTTTTGAAGTTTGTATTAACTATCAGCATTTCTTGACTCAACAGAAATTATTCGAAATATTTCATTTAAAAAAGGATTTCTGCGTTTCGAGTCAAGGAAAAAAAAAGTCTTTTTACCTCTTGAGAAAAGATTTTAAAAATAATAGCACTCCGAATTTTTCTTTTCGAAAAAAAAAAAAAAAAAAAAAAAAAAAAAATTTTTGAAAATACATATTTTTTCAATTCTCGATGTTCCACGAGCTTCGCCGAGTTTTTCATTAAAAGTTCGCGGCCACATTTTCCGGCGATGACGCGAATGTTCAAATATTCCATTTACGAAATTGCTCTAGCTTCTAAAAAAAGATCTCGTCTTGCACTGGGCGCAGTGGGATTTCGCGACTGAGAAACTAGTGAAAAAAAAGAAAGAAAAAAAATGAGGGAAAATGCTAGTATAGCTGGAGGGATGAAAACTTGGCGAGAGAGAAGACGCGTCCCGAATAATTGCACGACGAAAATGTTCCTTTTGAAGGTTTATACTCGTATCGGTGTCTACCGCATACTTCGATAACACACGTACACACGGGGACTAGTACTTTGGTTACCCGGGTGTCGATTTTCTTCAAAGCGCATTCCACTCGCGTTATCTTCATCGTGATACCGAAACGGGGCTCTCGTCTTCTCTCGCTCGTTTATAGACGAGATATGTACAATCCTCGGGTTATCACCGCGGGCGATACATTTTCGTTTTTTCATGTTTTTTTTTTCATCGAGGCCGAGAAAGCACAAAAAAAAAAAAAGGAAAGAAAAAAAAAGACAAATACTGAAGGTCACAGGATAGTTGGGAAAATTGATTATTTTTTAATAGCGTTGAAATTTTTCAATGTCAGATTTGGAACATGATTTTTTATTTTCTATTCTCTATTTAATCACAATCTGAAATAATTTGTTTGAAATATATTAATAATAATAATAATTTTTTTTTAATCATGAATAACGTTTGCGTTTTATATCGTAGCTCGATTCTGATTGCACGCTCGATCGATACTTACAATTGATTTTTATGGAATGGAGAGTTTTACCCGCGATTAATTGATAAGCACTCAAACGAAGAACGAACTTGTTTATGTTTGAATAAAAAATTTTGAAAAATATTAATACGTGTGCTTATGATGAATATCCACGGGTATTATCTATTCTGATAAAGAGCGTTGCGTCGTGTTAACACTCGATCATTTTTTAGCTTAAAACGATAGACTGCGAAATACGATAAGTCTTTATTACTTCAAATTTCCAAATGATTGCCATTGTTCGTTTATATGAATTATTAAAATTATTTAAATACTGAGATTATTAAAATTATCGAATTTTTCCATACTTCAATTATTCAATTATTCCACTGATTAAAATTATTGCAATTATGTAATTCGTTCAATTATTTAAATTCTTCAATTATGTTAAATACTCAATTATTTGAATTCTTCAATTAATTAATTATTCCGTTTATTTCAATAATTGAAATTATTAAATTATTTTACTTATTTCCACTATTTCAAAACTTCCATTCCACTCAACAAAAGACAAAAATTCTACGAATGCTTTCTTTAAAAAAAATATGGAAAGTCGAAAAGATTTTTTGGAATAATTCGAGCAAGCATCGATCGGTTTAAATTTCGTATCCTTATCAAGCAGAACCGAGATATAGTGACTTTCCCAAAAAGCTCCCGATCTCACTATCGATTTTCTTTTCCACCGATATTCCTCCGTCTTAGATAACTTACGTTTTGTCCCGTCTTGGCTTCGTGCTTTTTCGAGCCTATCGGACCGATCTTTCTTACGACATTTTTTTTTACGATCTTTGGCTACGAAAAATTTGTCTCTCAATTTCATTTTGATTGGGTATTATAAAACTTGACAAGTTGTATACGTTTACAAGGAATCGACGATGATCGGGCTGGTAGTTCGTTTTTTTTTTCCAGTTGATTGAACAAGAATGTACAATGTCATTGGAGAACGTATGGAGTTTCCTTGATGTCTCCGAGACGAGAAGAGACGTAATTATCGACGTTCGCACCTTTTGCGCGTTTCTACACATCCCGCTCGTTCCAACGCGTGACTCATGCTTGGCAGCCAGTGCGAATTTGTTTAACTCGCATTACTCTCACGTTCCTAGTATTGCCTCGTCTCGGATGATTTCGATCGATACTCTGATATTTTTTTGGTTTCCACTTTCCTCCATCGATAATTCCGCTCTAATGAGGATTTTGGGAGTTTGGAAACGTCCTGACTGCTTTTTTCGCAAATAGAGTGGGCAATGTGGATCTTTAAGTGAACCAAGTAGCTGTTTCGCTTTAATTCCCGATTGGTTCGACCAAAAACCTATTTCGAAGCCTTTCGATAGTTTCGCGAAAAAGTCGAATCCGCCATTTTGTTTTTCAAAATTTCGATAATCGAAGAGTACCAGTACCTTCGTTCATCTATTCAACGTCGACTGTGAAAGTTTCGAGTCATTCGGTGCCGCCATTGCTGAGAAAAGTCGAAAA
>JAPYZI010004565.1:0-14396 GCA_030523105.1 Ophioninae sp. A BG-2022a
GCTGCGGCCCGCGGGGGGGGGGGGGGGGGGGGGGGGGGGGCGCGCGGTGGTCCGACCCGTGCTCTCTCGCCGCGTTCCGCCTCCCTTCCGTGCGTCGCTTGGTTAAACGTCGCCCCCTCTTTCCCTCTCTCTCGCTCTCTCGCTCTCTCGGTCTTCCTTCCGTTCGGGTTGAGACGAATATTGCTTTTGCGCCCGTAGCGGCAACCGGCGCGCGTGCCCGAGTCCCTCTCTCTCTCTCTCTCTCTCTCTCTCTCTCTCTCTCCGCTGTTGGTTCGTCTCGTCGCGGCGAGTGTTCGGAACGCGCGCCACGGGTACGAAGCTCCTCGCGCGTTTTTCCACGCTGACACGCGGTTCGCCCCCCCCCGTCCATACGCGTTCCATCGGGGGGGCGAACCACTCCGCGCGAAGGGTCTTTTCGCGCAGGAACGCTCGGCGCGTTAGCCTCCACGAGGCGTTCCGTTCCGACTTTAGCCGGGCGAGCGACCTTCCGGCGTCTCGCGTCGATTCACCTTTCACCTTCCGAAAGGAGGATTCGAGGATCAGCCGGAAAAGCGTCGATCGAAGGAAGGAGCGGCGGGTTCCGAGAGATCGCGCGCGAACGACGGTTCCGAGGAAAGAACGGGGTTCGAGAGTCGAGTCGGAACGCCCCGTACTCGTGTACCCGCGTGCGTCGAGGAGAGCCGAGAGAGCGTTCTCGGAGGGGGTGCGCGCGTGCACGTGAAAAGATAATGGAAGAGTTTCGCTCTCGCGTGTGTAACGAGCTCGCGTTGGTGCGTACGCGCGCGTGTACGGGATCCTCGAGAGAGCGCGCGCAGCCACCCTTCGTCGGGCGAAGGCGCGTTCTTCCCGCAGCGATTGAAACGAAACATCGTTAAACAGAGAGCGATTCAGCGACCGACGCCGCGAACGAATCTCCCGGGCGCTCCCCTCTCGGCGCGCGACCGCTAGTCCCGATTCTCCCGCGAAATCTACTCCCGCGTGACCCTTCTTCGTTCTTTACTCGCAGCCACCGTCGCGGCGACCACGACGACGACGACGACGACGACGACGAGAGAATCGAATCGCGAGGAACGAACGAGCGCGCGAAAATATTTTTACGACTCGATTCGACAGGGACGAACCGCGAGACGAGCTCGAAATTTAAGCGACGGGACTCGGCTCGCGCCGACGAGTCGCCGATCGACGGAAGGGGGGGACAGGTGTAAGAAACGAGACCGATCGTACGAAAGAACGCGGGAGCGTTTCGACGTATGCGCCACGCGGGGCTTAACGATCGCGGCCCGATCGCGATACTCTCGCGCGGAGCTCGACGACCACCGACGATCCTCACGGGGGGGGGGGGGGGGGGGACGAAAGAGTTCGGCTCGCCTGAGGCGCGCGGGTGTAAATCTCTCTCGAAAACGACCGGCGGTCCTCTCGCGCGTCCGTACGGTACGCGTATATACGTATACGCACGCGCGAACGCGAATCGATGGCGGTACGCGGCTCGTACGAGCGAGACGCGTCGCGAATATTAGCCGCTCGCGCGTCCCCTCGTATTTATCCGACGGGATTTCCTCGCGCTCCTTTTTTCGCACGATTTTTCAACGCTTCTCTTTTTATTATTTTTAGCGTTCGTACCCCGTGCGTAAAACGGAGCGAACGTCGGCGCGACGGCGTCGAAAACTCGGGCGTACGAATGAATTCGCGATCGATTTTTCGAGCCGAGCCATCGAGGACGAGCGAGGCGTCCGCGCGTCCCGTTGCGCCGACTCGCCGGTTACGAATCCTCGTTCGTTCGACCCGATCTTCGGATCGTTCGAAACGTTCGTTCGACGGGTTCGAGGCTGCTCGAAGATTCGTTCCACGATTATTCACGGTTGGCGCGTCGCGTCCCCCCCGATCCTCCCGAGCGTCGGTTCCTTCTACGGGGAAGGCGGCTCTCGCTCTCGCCCAGGACCATTTTTATCAGCGGATAAACGGTTTCGAGGCGCGCGACCGCGGGCGCCCTCGGAGCGAATCGAGCCGCGAGGGCCGATCGACGTCTCCGCCGTCGCGGACGCGAGATTCGACGAGATCGAAGGCGGCCGACCGAGCGACGTTCCTCGTCGGTTCGAGGGTGCGAGCTCCGTAATTCGGACGCCGTTCCCGCGTCCCGCTCCGTAAGCATCCCCCGTTGCGCCGGGATTGTTCGTGCCGGCTCGGTGCCCGCTTCGCGCGGTGCCCGAACGCGACCGAGAGACGGAGATGCGGGACGCGTCCCGACGGATCGACCCCCGAATCTCTCGATCCTCTCGTAAAATTCGTACATCGAGGCGCAAGGATCGGAGCCGAGTCGGCGTTTTTTAAACTTTCGCCGTCGCGGGATTCCGCGAAACGAGCCAAGAGTCGTTCGACCGTGCGGACGAAACCGGTTCGTCCGAGTATCCGTAACGATTCTTTTTTTTTATTTTTTTCATTTCTCTTTTCGCGGATGATCGCGATTATTCGTTATCCGCGAGGCCGGAGACCGGCCCGTCGCGGGGAGCGGCTCTTTCCCGAAGCGAATCGTCGATAACGGAAACCGGTCCGACGGTGGAAGAATCGACGGAATCACCCTTGCCGAGAATTTACGATCCGCGGCGGTTGAAGGAAAACGTCGAGAGGGCGAACCCGTCGAACCCGTCGAAGCCCGTCCTTTCCCTTTCGGCAGTTTTCCAATGTCCAATGAAAAGTGGGCGAGCCGTGCCGAGACGTTGCGTCACGATCGCCCGGTCCGTCGCACCGATTCGGGTTCGGCGGACTCGGGGTGTCCGCCCGCGGCGATCGCGGCGATCGCGGCGATCACCCGGGGACTCGCGACGCTCGCGCCGGTCGCTGGAAGGAAATCGCTGCGCTCGCGACGCGACCGGAAGTCGTCCGGCCGCGTCGCGTCTCGAAAGACCGAAGAGAGACGATCCGCGCGACCTTCCGTTTTGACTCCTGGTTCGATCGGACGCGCTCTCCTCGAGACTCGGAATCACGGTTGCGCGTACTCGTAGACTCTCGCGAGAACGGAACGGCCGTGAAACAGCGAGGCCGCGCAGCCCCTCCGACGCCCCGCCCGGTCGCTCGACGAACGCAACGGGAGCGTCGATTCAACGGTGAAAACGCCGCCCGTTCTACCGATCGAAACAACGCAAAATTAGCTTTTCCGCGAAACGATGATAAACAACGAAGAGCGGAGGGGAGCGCGGAGGGTACGCGCCTGGAGCGCCGGAGCAAACGCGTCGCGTCGGGTCGACGCGTCGATTCTCAACAAATTTCTCGATCGCGAGATACATCGCGCGCCCTCGAACGGGATCGCGCGTTACAATTGAAATTCTCCAGCGGTGGAACTGGGTTACGCAACGGCGAGGTGTACGCGTCGCGTCGCACGTTTGACCGCGAGCGCCGGTTTTCGCCTCGCGCCGCTCTCGTCGTTTGTCATTTTTTTTTTTTGTTTTTTCGTTTCAAACGGTACTCGGATCCCGCGGCGGCACGTCCGAAATACCGGGACGATCGGGGAAGAATCGTGGCGAGCGTTCGATCTTTTTTTCAGTGCTCCGCGTACGAACGGTAGAGAGCGTTTTTACGGCGATCAAAGGCCCCGGACGCGCATTAATCGTGTTTCGCGTCGACTCGGCTCGGAACATCGCGCGCGCGAACACGCGATACTAATTATCGCAATTAGGCGTAAAGCGGCGGGTGATAAACGACGAAGGAAAGAGACGAGGGCGGAGGAGGAGGAGAAGGAGGCAGCGGGCGCGGGTAGAGGTTCGCGCGGCGGGAACGCCTCGGTGGCGCGAACGCGTACGTACGCCCGAAACGAGAGTTAATTACGGGAAGCGGGGAAAAACGAGCGTTCGCGCGTCGCTCGTTTGAACAAAGACCGATCGATCGCGGCCGTGGTCGATCCCTCGCGGATCGCGTTTCGCGGAGGCTCGTCGGACGTTCGGCGCGGGCGGGGGAGGAGAGCGCTCCCGGTCGAGCCCCGGGGAAGCTTCGGAGCGAGCCGGGTGGACGAGCGAGCGCGCTCTCGTACCGCTCCCGCGGGCTCCCAGCCGCGAATACGGAAGCTCCGGCCCTCGCCGAAAAGATCGAAAAAGGAAAAAAGGAAGGTTCTCTCGGATCGAACGTAAAATCGATAGTTTTGTCTCGCGGTCGACTCGTTCGAGCGAAATACGCCGATACCGTTCGAGATAACGATCCTGGCCAGCCCTCGCCGATCCCCCCCCGATGTATCATCGGTACGGAGAATTCGCCGTCCGATCGAGAGACTGGCGTACCGTTCGAGAAATTAAACGTTAACCGCCTCTCGCTTCTAGGAAATCTGAAACGCGATCGGGTCTATCGGGCAAGGAGGAGGAGGAGGAGGAGGACAAATTGTACCGATCTCTGCGAGGAAAAGGTATTCGCGGGCTCGGTAGCGGCTACTCGTCGGTGTATCTCGCTCGCGTTCGAAGAGGCGCGCGAGACGGCTCGTGTCCCCTCGTTCCCGCTTTCGAGCGATACCGCGCTCCCGCGTATCGGGTGCTCTCGCGCGATCGCGCGCGTCGTTGGCTCGACGCTTCGCACCGGCCGAGAAAGATCGTCGAGCTCGTTTCCGCGATCGTCGAGACACGAGAAATCGTCCGTTTCGAGATTTCTCTTTTTCTCGTCTCTCTCGAGAGAGGCTCGCGCGTCCCTCGAACACCGGCTCCCGGGTTTCCACCCACGCGCCCGTTGAACCGCGGCTCCTCCGCCTCTCGACCTCGCGCGTCCCTCCTACCTCTTCTCGCCTGCCTTCTCTCGACTTTTCTCTCCTCCTCGAAAAATACGCGGCCAGCGGTGGAGACCGGGCGGCCGGCGAAGGCGCGAAACGCGCGCGACGAGAGAGCCTACCGGTCCTTTTATAATTGAGACGTCGGTTCGCGGGGCCGAGCGTGTTCTCGCCTCTTTCGACTCTCCGCTCTTCGGAGCTCTCGTTTCCTCCGAGGCTTGCCACCGCCGCCGCCGGCGCCTCGACTCGCCCGCTCGGAGGACGTTGCCGCGTTCGAATCGAAATTCGGGACGACGGGGACGACCCGAAGAATCGCCGTATCGCGATCGAGGAAAGTTCTCGCGCGCCTCGAGAGCCGAGAGGATCGCGAAAGAGAACGCGCGATCGGTACGAGAGGGACGAAGAGGAGAGCGGCTGCGCGAGAGAGGCGATCGAGACGACGCGAGTCCCGCGCTCGACGCTTCGCGCCTCCGTTTTTCGTTCGTTCGAGATCTCGAGGGTCGAGGGGGCTGAGCGGGGAAGGCTCGGCCCCGAACGACAATTTTCTCGAACGGGCACGGGAACGAAACGAGAAAGGAAAACGGAACGCGGAGAGAGTCTCTTCGGGACGCGGCGATTCGCCCGTAGAGGCGTACACGCGCGCGTCGGAAACGCGGAATAAAAAAGAGGAGCGATAAATCCAGGGCGGCTCGAGCGATTCGAGGTCCTCGTCCCGATGACCCGCGCGTCCCGTAACACCGCTCTCGAATCGAGAACTCGTCGCTGGGCCGTGTCGACGGGATCGATTAAATTTTTTAGCGAGCGAGCGAACCATTCGCGTCGTCCCTCCGCGCGGCCCGCCGGATTTCCGATTCCCCCCGGTACTTTCGCTCGGTGTCCCGCGGGCCGGATATCGCGCACCACCGACGATCGATCGTTCCGGCTGGTGAAAAACTTTGATCCTTCGACCGATCGACTCGTCGACTTTCGGCCGATCACGGCGGCGAGGACGCGTCAACGGGGATCGGAGGATCCTCCGATCGACCGCGCGTACGCGCGTCGATAAACGAGCGTGGAAGGAGAAGAAAAGAGAGAGAGAGAGAGAGAGAGCGCGGAAGGCTTCGAAGAGGGTCGTTAATTATCGCCGAGCGAGACCGTTCGGCCGTTCGAGCGAGGTACACGGTTGCGTCTCTTTTGGTTCTTCTCTCTCTCCGTCTCTCTCCGGTCTCCCCGGTCGATCTCCGTTCGGCGGTCTCGTCTCCGCGCTCCCGGTCCTCGCCGCTCGCTCGGTCTCGCGTTTACGATCCCGAGACGGGCTCGCGCGAGAGCGTCGAGAAGAGAGTTCCTACCGGTCGGAACGAATTTAACGAGACGCCCGGAGGCGTGACGCGACGTCCCGATAACGCCGGGAAGACGAGAGGGCTCGATATCGGTCCGGAGTCGCGCCGCTGCTACTACCGCCGCTCCTCGAACGGCTCCTCGAACGGCTCCTCGAACGGCTCCTCGAACGCGTATCCGCGAGCTCTTTCGCGACGAGCGGTCGAGATCGGCCGAGGTTCGCGGCCTTTCGCCAAAAAAATCCGAGTCCGCTCGTTTCTCCGCCGAACGGACTCCCGACGCGAGTGAAAAAAAAAAAAAAGATTCTCCCGTCGAGTCTCGACCGTCGGGACGACCGAGTGGACGGGGACGGCGTCGTTTTTGCGTCATTTTTCGTACATCGGGGCGAACTCTTTTTCCCGCGTCGGAGGCTCCTTCGGGACGAACGAAAAACAATACCGTGAAAAAAATGATCGATTCGGGGAAGCGTCGTCGAGCATCGGGAGGGAAGCAGCGAGGCGAAGTTCGGAGGCCGCGCGTTCGCGATCGACGGGCGGAAAATTGAAGAAGGGCGGCTCGAAGGGAGAGGGGAGCGTTCGATTCGAGGCGCCGAGGAAAGAAGAAGCGTCTCGGGCGATTCTCCAGCCGTGACACGGTCCGTCGCGTCTCGCGCGGCTCGTCTCGGGCGTTCGCGTACGCTCGACGCTCGCGGCGCGTCCCTTCGCGGTGGAGCGAACCGCGGTGACTCGCCGGTGACACGCTCCACCACCGTACACCTCCCGTAGTATCGAGCGGAGGGCAGGATCGTCTCGCTGTACGACCGAAGCGGTAACGGTAAGCGCGGAACGATCCTCGCGAGCCTCGCGCGCCACCCTCCTCCGCCTCCGCGGTCCCCTCTCGTCGGTTCCTCCGACCGCGCGCGCTCGCGCCCCCCTCGTCTCTCGTCGAGACGAGAGATTCGCGAGAATCGCCGTCCGTCGCTCGGATCGCGCGCGCGCTCGATCGAATCGACGTTTCTCTCCCGACCCTCGTTGTTATTTTTCTTCGCGAGAGGCGTCATCCGAGAAACGTCCGAGCCTCCGTCGAGGAACGAATCGGCTCCTCGGGCGCTGCTCGCCGACGTTCCCCTCGCCTCTGACGCGTCGCCCGTCCGATAATCGCTTCGAGTTTCTCGTTTCCCGCGCCTCGATCCGCCGGGGGATCGAACGAGTCGCGCTCCCGAGACGCCCCCCCGAACCTACCGAACCGAGGAAGGAACGCTCCCGCGAAACTCCGCGTTCTCGGAGAAACCCGCGAACGGGAAAACGATCGCGAGTCTCCCCGGGACGAAACGTCGGAAAGACATTCCCGGCGCGTGATCGATCACGACCCGGCGTTACGGAAAACGACCGATCGATCGTTGTCGCTCCGAAATATTTATTCGGGCCGTCTAACGGGAATTCAGGTATTTCGACGAGGGAGAGAAATTAACGATCGATGAGGGATCTCGCCTCGATTAATCACGCGTCGATGGAAACGACGCGTGACGCGTATTCGCGGTCTCCGTCCCCCTTCGGGCTCCTCTCGATTCGCGGCGGCGGCGGCGGCGGGGGCGGCGGGGGCGGCGGGGGCGGCGGGGGCGGCGGGGCTGCTCACCGTCGTACGGGAACGCGACGATCGTCGAGAGGAGCGAGGCGACGCGGCGAATCACCCGCGCCCCGCCAAAAAACTCCCCCGCGCCGGAAGTCGGAGGTACGACGCGATTCGCGTTTACGAACGTCGGGGCGTTCGGAGGAGGCGCGCGGCGTTCGACGCGACACTCGCCCGAACCCTCTCGCGAGGCGACGCGAGCGTCTCGTCTCTCGCGCGTCTCGGTGCTCCGTCCAACCGAAATCCTTCGTTACCGGGAATAAATTTCAAACGAGGAAAACGCGCGTCGGAGGAGGATCGGGCGCGGCGATGGAAACTCGAAACGGCTCGAGGGAGCCGAGTCCGAAAACGCGGGGAAAAGAGCGACGCGTTCGTCGAAGCGCTCTTTCCCCGGTGTTGGCGTTGATTCGAGCCAAGGACGCGGGCTCGGACGACCCCGAACCGAGCGGGCTCTCGCGAACAATCGCGACGAACAAATAATTACGAAAAAGGAGAAGAATTAACAAAGAAAACGAACGAAACGCACGAACGGAGAATACTCGAGCGCGGCAGATTCGACCCTTAACGAGGCTCGTTTCGTCGCCGCGTAAATAACGAGACGGGGGAGGGAGGCGGGGTTCGCGCGATCCGCGCGCCCGAACGAGTTCCTCGGGGAGAAAGTTCGGCTCTCTCGGTTCCTCGGGAACCCCGCGTTTGAGACCTCGCGAAATTAGCGCCGCGCGCGCGCGCCTCGCTCGAGATTTCGCGGCCCTCCGACTTCCAGCGTTCGCATCGACGGTTCGAAGCGCCGTATCGAATCGTATCCGTGTACCCACCGATGCACCTATACGCATTTTTCGACTCTTTTGTTCCTCGCGAGGACGAAAAGTGCTCTCCTCGAGGACTCGTCGCGCGTCTCGCGAGGACCCCGAGGACGCGCGTGCGGACCCGCGCGAGCGCGTCTCCGTACGTGCGCGTACGCGCGTACGTACACGCGTACGCGTATACCCGGATAACGGAGCGCCCGAACGGACCGAGTCCTTTCGTACGAGTTTCTCCCCTCTGTGCCGCCTCGTTCTCTCGCCCGCTCTCTCTTTCTTTCTCGCGTTCCCCCGAGCGCTCCCGAGCTCCCTCCGCGTCGACTTTCACTTTCTCGCTCGCTTCCGTCGTATTCGCCTCGGCGACCGGCTTGCCGAGAAAAATATTGAAATTCCGAGGGAGAAAGGGGAAAGCCCCCCCCCCCCCCCCGGTCCACGTATTTTCGTACCTTCGTCGATCCGACGGGGCGGATTTCGGGGCGACGCGGATAAGCGCGTAAAATCGGCGCGCGCTCGTCCGTGAGTCGAGCCGCGAGGCTCTCCTCGCGCTCGTCGCTCCGCGCGGACTCGACTCTCGTCGAAGGGAATTCGCGGGCGGGAGGCGGGAGAGGTGGTTCGATCGAAGGAGAAATCGTACGGGTCCGTTGATTCGGCGACCGCGCGGAAAGAGTCGTCTCGCGGCGCGACCGGCTCGCCCGTGGTTTTATCGCGCGAAGGAACGAGGCGAGAAGAGACTCGCGCTCGTCCGTCCCGACGCGAGGGAGACGTTCCGGTCACGGTTGGCGGCCGAGCCTCGATACGATCGACGGACCGCTCGTCGGCGGCGGCGGCGGAAAGACCTCGGTGTCTTCCGGGCCGGCGAGCGGGCTTCTCGCGCCGATATCCTCGCGACGACGGCGCGTGGACGCGCTCGCGCCTCCGACGTTGGTCGAACGTCGGTGCGCGCTCTTCCGGGAAATCGCCCGTCCCTCCTCCCGCTCGTTTTTTCCTTTCCTCGTATCTCTCGGTCTCCCGTTACAACCGCCCGCCGACGCCTCGTTCCAACTCCGAAGGAACGCGAAAACTCGCGGAGCGAGAGAAAAACGAGAGGGAGAGGGAGGAGGAGAACGGTGGCGCTGTCCAGCCGCGACCCGACGGAAAGTAACATCGTTCTCCGATCCGGCTGGAGAACGAGTTCGTTTCGGTCCGCCGTTGCGACCTCGTTTCCGACGAGTCGGCGAAAGAAAAATATACGGTGCGTCTGGAAGATGTCGAAAGCACTCGCGGGCTACGCGCGTATTTTAGGCCGAAACGCGCGTATTTAGGCGGGTACGTCGCGGGAGCGCGCGCGATCTCCGAGAATTTCTTCTCCCCGCTCGGCGATCCCCGCGGGTCGATCTCTTCGTTGGACGCGATCCGCGGGCCGATCTCTCCCCGAAGGAGGAACGTCCCCGTCGAGAGGCGCGCCAGCCGCGCGGAAAAACTCGAGGGAGACCGAGGGCGACCGAGAGAGAGAGAGAGAGGGGGGGGGGACGGTCGGCTCGGAAATTAATCGCGCATCGCGCGTATCCCCTCCGCGCGAACGAAAAACCCGGGACCGAGTACGCTCGGATCGTAAACTCGGCCCGCCCGCCCGCCCGCCCGCCCGCCCGCCTCCCTCCCGGCCGTCCCTCGTCGCCGTTATCTCGCGAAAGAGCTTCGACGAGATATCGACGAACCGCGCGAGATACGAAGCGAGTCGAGTCTTTACGAGCCGAATAAAAGTCGGCGGTTGCCCCGTTTATTCGTGAGACGTACCTACGCGCCTGGACGCCCCGACGCAAAAATTCGTTGGGAAAACAAACGATAAATCTCTCTTTTCCTCCCGGGCCACCGCTGCGAATCGATCCCGTCGAACGAGAGAGAGAGAGAGAGAGAGAGAGAGAGCGCGCGCGTGCGTTTTTCGAAAAGGAGATTCCGGAGAGAGATCGAGCTCCGTCGGATCTCGAGACGTCGCGTTCGCTCTACTTTCCGCGATCGATCCTCTCGTTTCCTCGCTGCTCTCTCGTCCCGCTCGTCTCCTCCGTACCGCGAAGAGACATCGACCGACTCGACGCGAGAAAAGCGAAGAGGACGAGCGCTCGCGAGCGCTCGAGTTTGCCGAATAAAAAGAAAGATATCAACGGAGGGGCGGCCGTATCCGCGGAGGGAGGCGGACGGGGGAGAGCGAGGCCGCGCTCACCGACGCGCCTACCGCGAGATCTCACCAACGGCCGAACGGCCGCGAAGGGGTTCGCGAACGGCGGCCGCTCCGCCGCGCGTCCGCGTCCGCGTTTAACGGGCGGTCGCGAGAGCTCGTTACGCGCGGCCGAGGCGCGCCGCTTCGCGACGGCCGAGGGATCTCCTCCGCGCGTAGCCACGCTCGACGCGCTCCTCGGTACGCGTCTCGCGCGCGATCGATTCGGAATCTCCGCTTCCCCCGGGGCCCTCGGCCGATGTTCCCGAATTTACGATTCGTGGAACGCGGCTCGGGGGAGCCCGGCCGGCCTCCCCGACTCCGTTCCCCTTCGTTGCTCCCGTTCCGTTCGTTTTCGGTCTCGCGTTTCGGCGACTCCCGTGACAACGAACAAAATCCGAGAGCCGCCCGCGTTGCTCTCCTCGTTCTCCCGAAGAGACGAAATTTCCCGAATTCGGGAAGCCGCGCGGAACAATAGCGAAAAACTGGTTCGCGCCGGCCGGACTCGCGTACCGAACGTCCGACGAGTTCGGGCGCGAGAGGTCGAGAGGCGGGAGCCTCGCGGACGCGCTCGCTCGGCTCGCGATCGTCGAAGATTCGACGCGTCGTCGAGAGCCGGGAATCGCCTCGATGATCGGGGTATCGGTGGGGCTTCGCGAGGAGAACGCTTCGCCGTCGGGTACGGGACCAACGATCGCCGGAATCGACTCGGGTTCGTCCCTTCGAGTCTCAAACTCCAAACTCGCGTTATTTCTGTTGCAGATCAGTGCGGCAAGTGCAGGGCCAGCACGCGAAAGCTCAACCTCAACAAGTACTGCCAGCGAGATTACGGTTCGTACGCGATGGAAACGGCTCGGTGTCTTTTGTCGGTAAACGTTGGCGACGCGCGACGATGGCTCTCGAGGAAACTCGGGAGGAAAGATTCACAAGCGCGAAGGAATTTCGACGGGTCGCGGCGCGCCGAGAGGCCGGACCGCTCGCGGAGCTCTCGAGTCGCGCCCCCCTCCGCGTTTGATCCGCGCGCGAACGATTCGGACGAGTCGCGGGAGAAGCCGAGGGACGACTCTCGAGAACGGGAGACTCGAAACGAGGCCCGAAAACTCCGAGAACCCGAGAGAGGGAGTCTCTCTCTCGTCGTTTCAATAATAGAAAGGCACGCTTTTGAGTCGACGGCGGAGCGAAACCGGCGGCGCTCCTTCGTCGCGCGAGTCCGCGCTGCGAAAAAAAAGGGCACGTTTCGGCCGATCCGAGAGCTCGCGCTTATCCGAGTTGCACCCCTCTGTCGGTAAAACGCGCGGGCCCGCCGCGAAGCGCGCCAACGAGCGATAGCGACGGAGAGAGAGAGAGCGCCCGGGCTCGCGGTCTTCCCGGAGCGTTCGACTCCGCCACACCCGCGGTGCGCGGTAGCACCGAGTCGAGAGATCCGACCGCGGAGAGACGCGCGAATTCTCTCGTCTGTTTGTATTTTGTATGTATTTAGCGCGTACTCGCCAGACGCGTACGCGTTTAACCGCGGTTGACTCGAGAGAACTCGCTGCTGCCGCCGCCGTCGCCGCCGCCGTCGCCGCCGCCGCCGCCGCCTCCTTCTCCTCCTGTTCTCCCTCCGTTCGCGAGGACCGGCTTTTCTCGAGGAACGGCGACTCGATTCGGGGCGAATAAATCTTCAACAGGTCTGCCGCGGCGCGTCAACTTGGAATAGATTTCGCGAAACGCGCTCTCGTTCTCTCCGGGTCTTTACCGCGAGCGGCAACTTTCGTCGTACGCGCGCCCGGATTTCGCCTCCTCTCGAACGAGACGACGAACGGGAGAACGACCGAATAGGAGAATTTCCGCCGGTGCCTTCGCGGCTCGACGTTCGATTCGCCCTTTCTTTTCTCAAACAGCGCGGTTTTTGTTCCTCGCGCGAAAGGTCCGTACGAGACGCGACGCGAAACTCCCGCGCGAAACACAGCCGCCACCGGTAATCGTCGCTGATACTCGTCCGTGTAAATATTCGAGGAGAAAAGAGCGATAGATGCGAGGGCTCGATGGAGAAAAAGCGAGGCGAAAATAAACGATCGAAAAGGAGGAGCGTCGAGGAGCGCCGAGGAGCGCGAGTTTTCGCTCCCGTCGGTCCGCGAGTCTCTCCCGAGCGTGTCGAGCGACGGGACGAACTCAGCCGCGCGCGAGGAGGCAGGATCGAGCTCCGGAACGTACCGGCGATTGCGAGAAGGAACGCCGGGGGGCAGCCAGCTCGGATAATTAATGGTTCGCGATCGCCCGGCAGTGCCGATTCGATGAATCGTCAGCCTCGAGGCTCTCGCGTCCGAACCGACGTATCCCCGTCGAAGGGATAACGGTGCAGCGCGCGCGATACCCTCCGACCGAGCCAATTTCCCAAAAGACGCTCCTCTTTCGTTCAACCGAAAATGAAGGCTCCGTTTTAACGGGTTTATCGTTGTTTCGTTTTCTTTTTTTGCAGCGATCCTCGCGAGAGTGACCGACAGGCGCAAGAAGAACGACGCGTCGGTCGGAAACGGCGGTGGACCGGGTGGCGCGTGGACCAGATTCACCCTCACCGTCGATTTCATTTACAAAAAGTCCCAGGACTCGAGGGTCAGGCGAGGTTCGATGTCCCTCTTCGTTCACACGGCCGATCTTGCCTGCAAATGCCCAAAAATCAAACCCAACAAGTGAGTTCGCCGCCGCCCGCTTGCTCCGCGCTCCTCCGCGCCGCTCGCCGACGAGTCGATTCGAATTCTGCGTAATACTCGCGCGAGTCGCTCGTCCGACGAGCGAAGAGTCGGCCCGACCGATCCGATCGATCGACCGGCTCTCCGGCGCTCTCTCTCTCTCTCTCTCTCCCGAGAGAGAGGAAGAGAGAGGCGCACCGCGAACCGGCGCGGGCGCGCCTCGTCTTCTTTATTGTTTCGTTGCGAGCGAGGGAGCGGGACGGCCGGGACGCGAGGCGATCGCAACGATGGCTCGCGTCTCGATCGATCGATCGCGATTGCGGAACGCGCTAATCGTGGCCAATTGAGAGACGCTCCGAGACGGAGCCTCTCTTTTCCGAGGCTGCGCGTACCTATGAGTGTACGCGCGGAGCCACCGCGTGCGCCGTATCCCTCTCGCTGAACCGATCGAGTCACGCGATTCGTTGTTCGCTCGACGAAAGCGGTCGATTCGTCCTCGTTCGAAGGCTCCTTTCGAACCCTGGAATTCCAATTTCGATCTTTCTCGAGGGAACGACGAACGCGTTCCTAGCCGCGTCGAAGTTTCAAAATCTTGTTTCACCCGCACCGTTCGACCGCTCCGCGTGAAATTTATTGCGCATACGCGGGACGCTTGCTCCGAGAGGAACACGCTCGGCGTTTGCCAACATTTTGAAAATAATTGTGCGGCTCGTGGTTACCGTGGGAGCAATCGCGAGCCACGATCCGTCGTATCGCGCTTTCACAAATTTCCCGAGCGTGAGCCTCTCGAGCGGTCAAAAGTACACGCTTTCAGCTTTGTTTCGTCTATTTTTATGAAGAAACGGCGGGGAAATTGGTTTTCGAAATTTTTCACACAAATGTACCGCCGGAGCTCAAAATCTTATCGACCGTCGAGAAAATTCGGTTGAACGATTTTCACACCGGCGGCGCGGCGGTTCGCGTTCTCCGTCTTTACCGACCGCGCTTGCATCCTTCCGAAAAATCAATATACTTTTTGACTTGGCACTTGGCACTCGTTCACTGCGCTGATTCGTAACCTCCGTCGCTAC
>JAPYZI010004566.1:0-15203 GCA_030523105.1 Ophioninae sp. A BG-2022a
GTGCAATACGATGGATCGTAGCTCGCAATTGCTCCCATGGTAACCACAACCTGCACAATTATTTTCAAAATTTTGGTAAATGCCGAGCATGTTCCTCTCGGAGCAAGCGTCCTGCATGTACACAATAAATTTTATGCAAAGCGGTTGAACAGTGTGGGAGAAATTCGATTTTGAAATTTCGATGTGGCTAGGAACGTGTTCGTCATTCCCTTAAATATGAGACATCGATAAAAGTCGTTCTCCTGGCATGTTCATGACCAACTTACGGAACCGAGACACCAATAATTGGAAACGGGGCAAAAGCGAGCGAACCTTCGCAAACGCTGGAATTCTCCTATATCCGTGAATGATCACCTGCGGCTACGTTATCTCGATCGAATCTGGACCTCCCTCCTCCATAAATAAATATAAATATATATATATATGGGAAGGAGATTGGCAAGCGAAAACGCTCATCTCATCCATACCTCAGACTAAACGGCATCGAGAGCCACGCTCCAGCAGTCACCGCTGAAGGCACCTCTCAAGACGATGCTGTGGCTAGGACGATTAAGCCAGCTCATTAGATTTCCAAGCCAATTCCGTCGAGAGAACGCCCCGAGACTCGCCCCTCCCCGAACCCTCGATCTCAAGAGGTTCTTAGCTGTGCTCCGACGACTTTTCTAATTAATCGTCTACCCAGTGTTGAATCAAGCCACCCACAAAGACGGCGATCGCAAAAAATCGTCGAGATTAATTTTCGATGTTGGCCTCGTAATTTTGGATGAAAAATGAAAATGATTTTGCATTTTTGAGTGATACGAAAAAGATCTCAAATTTTAATTAATTTCGAACTGTAAAAAAATACTAAAAAAGAACCAAATAAAAAAAAGCTTGATTTTTATTTGTTGTTCAAACTCTGTTTTCGTTTTTCTTTCTTTTTTTGCAATTTCAAGTTTAATATAAAATGGAGATTTCGCTCGATTGAATAATAATACGAGTACTTCGTTTTCTTTTCAAACGAAATCGAATTTTATTTAGCGTGACAGTAAAGTGATTTTTCAATATTATTTTTTTAAACAAACTAAAGTCGAATAAAAATAATAAAACCTGCCAAAAAAAAAAAAGAACATTCGAGCCTGCTCGTAGATCGCTCGAAAAAAAAAATAAAAATATTCAAAATATCGTACATATATTTTTCATCTCCCGTTTCCTCATTTCTATTGTTATTCAAAAACACATTTTTTTAAAATCATCAAAAATTGAGGTTACGAGTTTCCGAAAAATAAAAAGGAATTTTGAAAAGTGATAAAGTTCGTGTTGATGGTACGTCCGAGAGTTTCATCAGCGAAGCGCAATATCAGGACGATCGTGATCACCAGAGTTGAACGGTTGCGTAATAAGGAGGAGAAATGAGGAGGGAAGGGTAGAAATAAACACTCATCAGGTCGGTGTTGATTCACGTGACACTAGCCATCTTTCATATTACACCAGCTGGCTGAACGAGCCTCGCTGAAATTGGAGCTCAACAGGGTTACGCATATTCGTTCGGTACACGTTGATGCTCGGAGGTTATGACGAGGGGTTGGGATGCTTGAAAAAACAAAAGCGAAGGAAAAACGTTGAACACCCGGAGGATCGAGGAAAAACATCGGAAGTGAGGCAAAAAACTCGAGCTTTCGGAGTTCCGGATTGATCAGTGTTATGACAACGTAAACGCAGCAGTTTCGGTCGAAGCCCCTATTCCATTCGAAAGGGAAACCAAACACGTCCGTGTTTGCGAATCGGTTCTTCCAATCAGTTCCTTTCTTTTTTCGTTCCTTTTAAATTCTCCAGGTTCGAAATAAAAGCATTTTTTTTTTGTTGCGAATTTATGACATTGAAGTTGGGTTGACGTTGAAGCTGATTACACGTTTGATCGATGTGTGATGTCCAATGGATCGTTTGGGCAGTGATCTGGTCAAAAATCATTGTTAGGATTCGACAGTGGAATAGTAATTGTATTCCTTAAGTGATTAGGTTTTTAGACGAGCTCGGTAACATCATTGATTCAGAGAACATCAATCAGCATCAACATAAAAGAAGCATCGACATCAACACCAACTCGAAAGGAAAACAAGCCCAATCTGTACATCGACTGAGCATTAACATCGACTGAACATCAACATCGAGTCGGCATCAACATCGTCTGAACGTCAAAATCAACTCAGCATTAAAATGAACCCAATGGAACATCGTCATCAACATCAGCATCAACATCAGCATCAACATTAGCATCAGAATCAGCATCAACATTGTCATCAACATTATCATCAGCATTAACATTATCATCAACATCGACTGAACATCAACATCAGTGTGAACATCCAATCGAACATCAACATCAACTAAGAACAATGTCTGAAAACTTGACACGTCGATGTTAAATCGTCACGTCCGAGTAACCGTCGTCCAAGTACCCGTTCGATGAGCCACGAACACCGAGGTTGGTTGCGAGCTTTCGTCGAGGAGAAAAAAAAAGAAGAACAAGCATTTTCATTGACTGTACGAAAAGTAAAAGGGGAAAACGAGTGCTAACGATGCCTCTTCGATGAGAATGGAAGGCTCTCTTGACCCCGCGAAATTTCATCGAGCTAACCTCGAAATCCAACATTGATCGAGGGCTCTCCGAGAGCCTCCGTTACCCCGAGGATGAAGAGAATTCGTCAAGGAGCCAGCTCGCTCGAAAGTGTCCAAAGAATGAAAGGAAGGTTGGAAAGAATCGACCGAGGCGTCCCCAGTCGTTCATCACATTGCCAGAATGCATTGGATTCTCCCTTGGTAAGCCCTTTTTTTCAAGGGTTTCGATATAGGGCGTTCTAGGGACAGAGGACTCTCCAGGACTTTGTCTTTAGCGATGGCGAGCAAGAATCTTGATTCTCCCGGATTTTCGGGGTGGAACAGCTTCATGAACAGTTTTACGAGAAACCCGTTTGCAACCTTATAGAGAAAAACGGAATTTTGCATTTGCGTCAATTGGGCTGTTTTTGAGTAGCGTCTTCGCTAAATCAGCCCCTCTTCATTTTCGTCTGACAGGTGCCAATTGACAGATGCCAATTGACAGGTGTCAATTGACAGATGCCAATTGACAGATGTCATTTGACAGATGCCAATTGACAGATGTCATTTGACAGATGTCAATTGACAGATGTCATTTGACAGATGCCAATTGACAGATGTCAATTGACAGATTTGTAACGAATGATTTTCAAAAATGTTGACCTCGCCATAATTCTTATTCGTTATTTCTGTGTCGGACGATAAAGTTCAGGCTGAAAGACGTTCACTCCTCGTTTCACTCCTTCGCGAATTTTTCGGGGGGGAAGAGTAATGGCGGAACGACACGAGATGGTCTTGTGAGCGAATCAATGAAAGGGCGCGAAGCCTACCACGGAATCACCGGAAGTGAATAAAGCTACGGGATCGTACAACGGTTAGGGCTTGACCGACCCCAACGAAACCGTCTGACCTAACATCTACCTAACTACTATCTTCGTGAAAATTGATCGCCCGCTCGCGCTTCCTCGACTCGCTCCTTTTTCTCCCTCCCTATATCACCACTCTCCGCTACCAACCTCCTACACATCGGTGAGAAAATAATAAATCTTTACTCTCGAAGTACACTCGGACTTTTTCGTTACGATTCCTCAATATCCCTGTTTTCTTTAAGGGGTAACACTTTTCGCAAAGCACACGAAGAATTACGAACTTTGTTTATTTGTAAAGTACATTTTATTATTATCATTACTATTCGAAGATTTATCATTGAAGATTTATTATTCATTGTTATTAATTTATTAGAGGGATGAGTATTTTTTTAGAGGGATTATTATGAATCGATTCAAGTATAGAATTTATTTATTATTATTATTATTATTATTATTATTATTATTGTTGTTGTTGTTGTACAAAAAATAGCTGAATATATAATTTTCTTAAAATTATTATTTTTTTCTAATGCCAAAGTATGGAATGTTTAATTATTATTATTTTAATAATTAAACAAAAAATGGCAAAGTATAGTATTGTTTTTATTATTATTATTTTTGAAAAATATATATATCGAAAATTTGCTGTAATTATTATTGAATTGCTTCTTGAGAAACTGAAATTAATCGCAACGAACGAGTCTTCGAAATTGCAGTGAAATTCCTAATTATTATTCTCGTCTCATTCAGACTTCACGATTGAATTTATTTAAAAAAGCAACTTGCATTGGCTCCATCCGTTCTCCATCACCCTACGTATGCAAGGTTTCAAGCACTGGTCACGTTTCGTTCCCTCTCTCCCTCTCCCTCTCCCTCTCCCTCTCTCTCTCTCTCTCTCTCTCTCTCTCTCTCTCTCTCTCTCTGATAACGAATGCCTCTAATTGCATTAATGCATTAGGCAGAGCACGTTTCTTGAAAGCCCATTCACAATTAACACCAAACATAAAGTGTAACAATTACGATTCACATAATAGCTTCCTGGCATTTTTAAGGGGAAATGAAATTGTTGTTTAAAAAGAATCGTGTCTTAAAAGGGCGAAAACAAAATTTTCAACAGCTTTGAAAAAATCATACCTGAAGAGGAATTGAAAGTTCAGCTTTTTGAAAAGTCATTCCTTAAGGGGGAATAAAATTTCAGACTTTAAAAAAATTATTCTTGAACGGGGAATAAAATATCAGTTTTTTTTAAATCATTCCTGAAGGGGGAATGAAGATTCAGATTTAAAAAAAAATTATTCTTGAAGGGGGAACAAAATTTTAGCTTTTTTAAAAATAATTCCTGAAGGGAAAATAAAATATCAGCTTTCCCTTTTTCAAAGCGTTCCAGCTTTGAAACAATTCTTCCCTTAAGGGGTCTAAAATCTCGAAAAATCTCTCAAGTGAAGAACATTTTTTATAAATCTGCTCGTGCAATCGAGGATCGAAAGTAGTTGAAGTTTCTTTTTATCAGGAGTATTTTTTTTTTTTTTGGTACAAAAGACCGAAGTTTTTTTTTCCCCGGAGTATCTACGAGAAAAATACGAATAGGGGTTCTCGGTAGGTCCACTTTGTTTGGTCGTTTGCATCGCCCTGGTGAATCGCAATCCCCAACTGGAAAGTCTCTACGAAAAGTTTTCGTAATACGAAAAAAAAAAAAATGAAGGAAAGAAAAAGAAACGCTGAAAGACTCTCGAGCAGGAAGAGGTTTTTAAAAAAAGGAAAAAAACGGAGAGATGTAGAGGATAAGCTGGTGGCTTGCCTCTTCAATCTCGTGACTAAGTGAATAGCCTGAAAGACCCAACAGGGGCAGATAAGTAGTGGAAGGGAGAGGGGAGAGTAAAAATTTCCCACAAATTTTCCTCCATCTCATTTCGCCTAGAGCTTGTATACCTTCAATATCCCTTCCCCCCCTTCTACGATCTCGAATCGTCTTCGAAGCCTTCCATTCCCTTGTTTTTCCAAAACCTCACGATCCTTGTATCGCTACACAGGATCATTCAAGGAGTGACCTCCAACGATGAAATTTAGAAGGGTATTCAAATTTATTGAAGGGTATTCAAATTACTCCTTCGTACGTTCAAGGATTTTTAGTACTTTAAGGGGGAGAGTTTTATTCGAGGGTTAGAACTGATTTTTTGTTTAAAGAAAAAAATACTTTAAGGGATAGAAGTTTATTTGAGGGTTACCATTTTTTTATTTTTATTTTTTTAATTTGAAGGGTAGATTTTATTTGAGGGTTTCAATTTATTTTTTATTTTTTAATTTGAAGGGTAGATTTTTATTTAAGGGTTAGAATTTTAATTATGATATTTTTTCGTAATTTTCCCTTGACGTTTTAATTTATTTTTCTACTAGAAAAATTACGATTTATATAGGGCTGATAGAAAGTATCTGAAATTTGATCAAAGGAAAATGAATTATTATTGAAAATTACAAATCACCAAAATACTCATATTAAATCAAGAATTTATCATGAGTAATCTCAATTAAATGAGATTACTTTAAAAATAAATAAAAGTACATTTGGATGGATTAAATTAAATTTGTTTATTTAAATTATTCAAAAAAATTAATTTATAGTTTAAATGAATAAAAAAAATTACTTAATTTTTGAGTACTTATTTAAATGATTTGAAAATTAAATGTATTTATTTAAAAATAAATAAATGCTTATTTAAATGGATTTTTGCCATAATGTCGTTGAGATTTGCTTCGATAAAGTCAATAAAAGCCTGCATGAGATATTGAACTCGTAACGCCTCGAGTCTGGTGGAATCAATGGTAATTCGGGTATGAAGGGAGCTTGGATATTGCGATTTCGCGAGGGTCTATTTCTGCACGCTCCGATTCGTTTCTCACTGAGGTGTCATCTAGCGTCTGGTTGGTAGAGATATTGAGAATATACAGCTAGGGTAGTCGAGAATGGCAAATGTCGGGTCGTTGACACGCGAGTCTACTCTCATTTTCACGGATTCTAAGCGAAATCCCCTTCCATTAGTAATTAGGCGAAAATACGATTGTTCGTCAAAAGCTGTCATTTCCGGTTAATCAAAGCTTGTAGAAAGCGAAAAAAAAAAATAATGAGTATCATTTAATTCATTGGGATCTTATAATTTCATTGGACGAAAAATATTTAAGGGGGAAAGTAACTGACGACCTGAAAATCCGATTTACCGTTTAATTCAATAAATAAAATAATAATAATAAACGAAAAAGAAATTTTAAGAAAAAAAAAAAACACGATGGTTGATGATCACTGGTAAGTTGTAAATTTCAACGAGCAATTATTGCACCTTTTATCGATGTTAATTCTCGAATTCGAGGTGTTTGAAGAACGATTTTTTGTTTTTATTTTCCCGCTTTTATTTAACTCCTTTTATTTGGCTAACCCCTTAATCCATTGGGAATTATCATTCCGTTGAGTGAAAGCCATTCAAAGAAAGGCTGCGAATTTGTTTTGTACGTTGTCACTTAATTCGGTGACATAGATTCGCAACGATAAAGCGACGCTTTATATAAAACCCCTTAATGATCCATGCTCCGGTACTTTTGTGTCAAAGGGTACTCTCGCGTCAAACGGGCCCTGGCTCCTCTGAAGATGCGCATTAATTACTGTAATTGGCAAAGCTCGGAAATACTTCGCGAAAGGAAGTCATCATGAGCTTTCTCATTAGTCATAGCTGCGTGCACTCCGCGCAACCTTTTTGCCGTTCCCGACCTATTAATGACGCGGAGTACAAAAACTTGCCCCCCCCCCCCTCTCCTCCCTCCGCCGCTATTCCATCTTCCGTCAATTTAATGAAATATCTCGTTTCGTATAATGATACCGGAAATTTGAATGACTCGGAAAGTGACTTTGGAAAATCCTTGAAACCCCTTAAGTCAGCCCGGGCATCAACAGAAAATAAAACTCCTGTAAACTTTTTTTTATTTTATTTTTTTCGAGAATTTCAAAAACAGCGTTCGAAATATAAATTTAAGAAGATTTTTTTTTTCCTTTTTTAGTATATATGGAAAAAGGAAAATCCATTTTTTTATTTTTCTATAGAATTTTTATAGGCTGAAGAGCCATTTTTAATTTTTTTTCGAACGGGAATGTTGGTTGTTGACCTTCAGATATTGGAAATAAACTATCCGTTTTTTATGTTTAATGCTTCATTAGGATTTCTTGGAAAAAAAAGGAATTCGAAAAAGCCTTTTTTTAGGCTTTAAAAAATGTGAACAAAATGTTTTTTTATTTTGTCTTTCTTAACTATATATTTTTTAAACTTTTAATCTATTTTTTGGTTTTTGTTATGATTTTTGTTTACTGATTTTTCAGATTTTATTTACTTTAATTTTTGAAAATCAATTTTTTTGATTTTCAATTTCTTTAACTTTTTAATGTACTTTATTTTGTATTTAAAACAAATTGAAAAAATAGTTTATTTTGGACGATTCACAAATATTTGAGGTCTCGAAAAATGTTCAAAACAGAAAATATTTCGTTTAAAAAAAAATGTTATGAAAAACAGAAAATTAAAAAAACCGTGGCGAAATATAAACGAAAAAATGATTTTACGTTTATCGTAGAACAGAACTAAAACGTTTCGCGAATATTTTTTCGTTTGCCATATCCAAAGCGATCCGACAAAGAAAAATGCTGTCTTTGTTAATGATAACGTGATGGGTATCCATTCTTAGATTGAAGCAGGAAGCTTTGTTAGCTCGCCTTTCGGGATGATGAGTACAGCGGTACTAGCGTCGTATCATCAAACTACCGAAAGTCCATCGTTTTCCCATTTTCGAGGAAACGTCAGTAACGATTTTTATCCGACGAATTTTTTTAATGGCGTTTCCTCATTATCTAAGAGGATAGAGTTATCAGTAACGCTTCTTTTTGTTTCCGAGTATCACATTTTTGTGAAAACAGTTTCGTGAATAATTTAATTTTTGTAATAAAAATTAATTCCTCTGCAGTGATTTTTGCTATAAAAATCTTTTTTTTTCACAAAGTGATTTTTGCAATAAAAAAAAGCAAAATTCCACAAATGATAGTAATAATCAGTGAGCCTTCGACCTACGAATATATAATTTTTTATTTCCTTATCAAGCTACAAATGATTATTTTCTAAAACAATTAATTAGACAAGAAAAAAAAAATTGTTTATCTTGGCTGTCGTTATTTTTCCTCAAAAGTATTAACAGTGAAATGATTCGTTTTAATGACTCATTTTCACTGCAGGGTTACAAGAAAAAAAGAACAATCTTATTATTGAATAAAAATAATAATAAATATACATTTACTATTTTTTAAATAATAATATTTAACGCAATATAATATTTATTGTATTAATTTTATTTATTATATATTTACAATACAATATACGTAATATAATAATAATAATACAAATATAAAAATAATAAGAAACAAAATAAAAAATAATAAATAAATAACAAGTATTATTGATGAATAATATTACCAAATGTCTTGATGGAGAGCCGATGGCTCGAATTCCATTATCAATGGTAGCTCGGAAATGACGTAACATCAAAAGTTTTAATCGGCGGATGTAGGCTCTGTCAGTTTCATTGGGCCAGCGTTTCCGCTGCATTGTAGAGTTCCAGGGTGGACCTTAAGGTTCACGCTGATTTGTGAAATTGTAGCTTGACCATGGGAATACAAGTATGTTTGCGGTTACACGAAACGTCTGTACACGTAGCCGAACGTACGAGTGACAACTCGCCGGGTAACGTGACCACATCGATGGTTCCATTGGACGCATGAACAAGTTCCACCAGCAGTTTCTCTCCAGGAATTATTCCCGACCGGAGAAAATCAAAATGCAGCCCAGAAATTGTCATCCTCCGGTCGGAATAGTTGGCCAACGTTGAAACATGAGTTCCCGGAACCGCCCATTGGAAGAAGAAACCCAAACGGTAGGAAAGTTCGAACTGGATCATCCCAACCCTTCGCCAATCCCAAATACGTCTGCTCGGAAAGTTTCGTCTAGGAATTCGTGAATTCGTTTCGTTCTCTAGTTCAAACGGAATCGCCAAGTTGGAATAATCGAGGAATAAAGTACCGCCAGGAAAGACCATCAATGAAGTTAATCGGGAATCGAAATAACTTAACAAACCTCAAAACATTCGCAAATTTTCTCTTCTAGTTGAAACGATGATTATGATCAACGAATCCGGACCCCAAGCTGGTGTGTAGGAAGTTGAAATTTGTTTTTTTCTCATGCAGCAGTAGTTAGACATTGGGACTTATTGGGTTTATTGGGGACTGATCGATCCTTATTGTACACTTTTTGGGCCTCCCGGGGACCTATTTGGTCTTATCGGGCGTTATTGGGAACTTACTAGGCCCTATTGAGTTTATTGGGTACTTATTGAGCGTTACTGGTGCCCTATTGGGCCTCATTGGATACTTATTGGGCCTAATCGAGAACTTATCAGGGCTTATTGAGGACTTATTGGGCCTTCAGTTCATTGTGTACTTATTAGGCCTTATTGGAGGCTCATTAGGCATCATTGGGGACTTTTTGGACCTACCGGGCCTTGTTGGGCCTGTCCCAACAAAGTTTGGGAAATTCCGTCAAACGAAAAGGCCACGACCAAAGTTCCAATTGAATGTCCTCATGGAATTTCTTGAGGAAACGACGAGTAGTTTCTGGAGGAGTTAAAATGGTTTATTAGCCTTCTAGACTGCGGTTCAAGTGTAGGCATGTGTAATCCAAGTGTTTCTTGGTCGGTCCGGAGTTTTTGGCTGGTGAAACGAGAGTTCACTCGGCCTCTCCATAATGGAGGGAAGTGCTGGCTCGCGCCTCTTTCTTCATACCGTTGAACGATCCCCGACGTATACACGTCTCTGAACGTATAGATTCCTCGTAGCTTGTGTGGAAGCGAGTGGCATTGGCTGTGGAACCGCGAACTGTTTACTCACCGGAAGGCCAATGGGTAAACGCAACGTTTGAAAAGGTTCGCCCTTCCGCGACAGGGGAGCGTGCCAAAACGTGTTCTATACCGAAAGCTTTTGTACTTCATGGATGTGCATTGTGCCTCCACGTTGGCCCACACAATCATCCGAGAATCTACTCTCCATCCGGAAAGTCAGCGATCTCGAAAGATTCGGGCTGAAGTCTCGGCAGAGACTTTGCCTTTTTGTCTCGAAATTCGGAATGGGAAAAAACCTCCATTTTAAGGATTAATAAGCAAACGTCATTTTTAATCGTTTTTTTCTTGTGATGATAACTCTAGGTCTCAAATAGAGGAAATTGTTGACTTCGATTTCAATAGGAATATTGTAAAACCGTATTAAAGTATCAATCAGTATTAACAATTAAGGCTTAAGGATGTTCTTGCCTCAAAATCACTGTAGTATATACCAAATAAAGTCAAAATCATCAGATACAATTTTCGAAAAATATTTCTTTACACAGAAATACCACGAATCTTTTTGAGTGTCGTATTGAAACGTGTAAAAAAATTTGTGATGGTTTTACAGTTTGGTAACCGAGATATGCAGTGGTAAAAAAAGTTATGAAAAAAAAAAAACGATTTTTTTAACAACAAATATCACGATTTATAAACTGTCAGACTTTTTCAAACTTTATCCACATTTGTGCACGATTGTTGAGAAGGTTCGTACAAATTTTAAACAATTAATCTTTCGATTCGTATAACGCAAGAATATCATTAAGACCTTGCAGACTTATCTCGAGTTACCATCAGCTGGTATTGGTTTTTGTCTCGAAAAGCAGTAAGAAAAAAAGAAAATACATCAAGTTTTTTTACGAGTAACGATAGTTTTGTACGAATAAAAAGATCGATATAAAATTGAAAATAGGGCGTAAAAAAACGATCTAAAAACCTTTAAAAAACACACACACACACACACACACACACACACATATATATATATATATATATATATATATATATATATATATCAAAAAAAATCAAAAAACAAAAAAATCCTCAAAAAAAAAACAAAAACAAAAATTCCGTGGGCTTTTGGTATTGAATCGTAAGTACAAAGTAAGCTCGACCGCCGCAGCGCCCAGAACCACTAATGTGCTCGCTCGCAGCGCGGACGGAAACTTCGAGGTGACACTGGCCACCAAGGCCACGATCTATCATCAGGGATTGGTCGAATGGAAGCCACCGGCGATATATAAGTCATCCTGCGAAATCGACGTCGAGTACTTCCCGTTCGACGAGCAGACCTGCGTACTCAAGTTCGGTTCGTGGACCTATGACGGCTTCAAGGTAAATGAGCATGGTAGCCGATTAAGTTACGACGCGCTCCGAATTCCGTTTTGTTTATTTATTTTTTTTTCGAATTTTTTTTTTTCACCACATCCTCCTTCATGAACCGATGAGCCAAAATGGAAAAAACAAAAAAACGCCAGCGACTAAAAAAAGAAAGACGAAGATTTTTTTTTTTTTAATTTTTATGGTGATTCTAGTGGAGACCCTATGGTGACACAGGTGACGTGCGAATATGTGTACATCGAATCCCGTGATTGGGCTGTTATAAAAGATTTTTAAAAATTAATAAAAAATGATAATGCTAGAAAATGGAATTACGCGATGGCTGTTCGTTTATGCGTCGTTATCGATATTTGTATTAATCGTATTGTTGTATTTTAGTGGTATAAGTCGTTTCAGAGCGAACGAGGAACTGCAGCCACCGATCCTTCCTCTATTCTTGATCGATTCTACGTTTTTATTTATTCATGGATTTATATGTTTATATATTTATTAGATTTTTTATTTGTATTTTGTTTACTGAATACGCTTTTTTATTCTTTTTTTTTTTGGAAGAGAAAACGATTCTTTTCGAGGGTAAAAGTGCTCTTGTTTTCTGGTTTATTTAATCGATGTGAATCTCTATTTTTTGTGAAACGGTAACAATTTTATTTCGGGGCAAAGTGAGGTTTTATTTTTATTTATTTATTCGAAACGATTCTTCTTTTTTTTTTTTTCAAGGAATCATTGTTTTTTTTTTCTCAAAGAAAATCGAAGAAAAAAGTGACTTCATTTTTTTTTTTTGTTATTTGAATTTACTTTTGGTTCGATAAAAGAAAATGATTATTTATCGAGGTAAAATGTGCATTAATTTTCTTTTTTTTTTACTCGAAAAGATTCTTATATTTTAAAAATGGTAAAAACTTTTATTTTTTCGAGGTAAAACCGATTTTTTTTATTTGCCTTAAAATAATATTTATTTTTTCAAGTGGTATTGAACTGAATAATTTTGGAAAAGAGTCGGGAGATCGGTACGAGAAGAAACTCGTCCAAATGGGATTGCTGCCGATCGTACATTGAATTTTTAAAAGTCATATTTGACAAATCGAATTTTAATGCTCTTTATTCCTCGCTTTTTCCTCCTCAGCTCCATTCGCTCTTTCCATCTCTGTTTCTCTTCTAACATTATATTATTTCCTCTTCCACTCTTTGAGTATTCGAGGTTTCGAGATATGCATTGTCGAGTGGAAACTGACAGGGAAATGGTAAAACAAAGAGGCAATGGGGCTAATGGAGAAGATGAACGAAGATGGAATTGGCATTGGTCGAAAACACGGGATCTCAAATTTCGAGATGAAACCCAAACAAATCCAAAAAAAAAAAAAAAAAAAAAAAAAAAAAAAAAAAAAAAAAAAAAAAAAAAAAAAAAAAAAAAAAAAAAAAAAAAAAAAAAAAAAATTAAAAAATACAAATATTCACAAAAAAAATAAATAAATAATCATACGCATCGAAATTAATTGTTCAAATTTCATTTTCGAAAGGAAAAAAATTATTTCAACGAAGAAAAAAGATAATTTTATAACGAAAGTGACAGAACGATCGTGGCAGCAATTTTCATCTCTTTAAACACCACGATATCAACCTCCACCCACCCCCCTAAAAAAAACCCCAAAAAAGCCCCATGAAAACCCCATAAGACCCAAACCCGGACATAGAAAAACGAATGCGAGATCACGGTTTGGGGTTTTTGTTTCTTCGGTGATTGCAGCGCCGACGGAAACTACGAGGTGACACTGATGACCAAGGCAACTGTGTACTATTCAGGAATGGTCGTCTGGCAGCCACCGGCAGTTTATAAATCCTCGTGCTCCATCGACGTTGAGTTCTTTCCATACGACGTACAGACCTGTGTTTTGAAGTTAGGCTCGTGGACTTATGACGGTTTCAAGGTGCCAACAGCTCAGACCAAAAAAAAAAAAAAAACAACAAAAAAAGAACGATTGCCAATGAATATTGTTTCATTTGGTCTTGTCTTTCGGTTTGGGTCATTATTATTTTATTTCTTTTTCGTTTTATTTTGATTTTGCAAATTTGTGGTTTTCATTGAACAAATTCATTGAGTCACTAGGAATGCCATGTACTCGTGACCGCCGACCAGTTTGAAAAAAAAGCTCGTGCGATGCGCTCTGTTCGACGTCATCTGATTTACTTGTCGTTTTTTGACATATTATATACGTATATATATATATATATATATATATATACATAAACTTATGTATATAAATATATGTATAAGTGTGTATTGCCTATATGCTGTAATATATACCACGAGATTTCGTCGATGTGCCAATTATTTTATTGCTATTTGTTTGCATAATTGTTATTAATTAACAATTACTATTCGTGGATGCAGATATATTTATTTATTTATTTATTTATTTATATAAATATAATTATATATATATATATATATATATATTTATACATTTGTTTTTAATTATTCAAATATATTTGCATAAACAATTCAATAAATTGGAAAATAATTATTCAATTAGTCGTTGAGTAATCGAAATCGACTGGTATATTAATATATATGTATGCAAATTGTGAATTCGTTATTTCGTTCGTTTACATGTTTGGAGAGAGGAGAAACGAGAGTATTTGTAATAATTGTTAAAAGCGTTAAAAAGAAAAAGAAGGAAACGAAAGTTTGCGATAATGATCGCGCTATAGCGTAAATACGTGGAAAAGGTATAAAATGGCGCAATTGAGGAAATATATTGATACATTGATTGCATAATCGTTGCTGTTATTTTTTTTTTTTTTTCAATTTTTTTTTCTTCGAATAATTTGACAATTGTTTTGAACTTGGCAGAAAGTGGTGATGGCTGGGAAGATGCTGAGAACGAGAAGCTTCGTTGGAGAGAAAATATATATTTTTTTTTTCAGTCGTGACGAGCGATGTTCTTTTTTTTTTCGAATTTTATTCATTGAAATTTATCTTGCCTAATGTGACTTTCAGGATCGTGCTGTGTTGGAGGTGATGATGATTTTAAATATGTTTCACGTTGAGGATGGTTGATGAGAAGGCGATTTAACTCGACTTCAATTTTAATGGGAATATATTGTAAAACCGTAGGAATCGCTCGGTACGTCAAAAAATCGTAAACTCTTGACAGCTGTCAATATTGACGGATGCTCCGAAGAAAGAAAAAAGTTCATTTTCGAAAGCACCTGTCAATATTGATCCCAATAAATATTACGAGCTGTAAAAAGATCGCAAACTTTGACAGCTGTCAATATTGACAAGTGTGCACAAAAATCAACAAGTTCTTTTTCGCAAGCACCTGTCAACCATTGATCCCAAGAAATATCTCCACCTACCGAATGAAAACGAAAACTTTGACAGCTGTCAACATTGACAGATGCTCACAAAAATCAACGAGTGCATTTTCGAAAGCACCTGTCAACCATTGATCCCAA